>JAQFXM010000263.1:0-58449 GCA_034693345.1 Entomobrya multifasciata
GATGGATTCGATGAGTTACTAGTGGGGGCACCATGGCACACCCAGGAATTTACCTCAAGTTCTAGACACGATACAGGATGTGTACTAATTTTTGATTTACAACTTCGGAGTAGAAAACCTATTGAAAAAGTTGGTGACATCATGCATTTTTGAAATTAAAATGAATAGAGATTAGACAATGTAATTAATGTAAACATAACGAAATAAATATTTTGCAGTTGTGTATGGATTCACAACTTATTTCAGAGGGAAGTCGTTTTGGGTCAGCTATCACGAAAATCCGCGATATAAACTTTGATGAGCAGGATGACTTTGCAATTAGTGCCCCATATGATGATAATGGCCAAGGAACTATATATATTTATCACGGAGGCTTTCCCCTATCAAAACATCCAGCGCAAGTTATTCGAGGACGGTATTTGAACATTCCCAACTTGTATGGATTCGGAACCCATCTGCTTAGTGGGAATCAGGTTGATATTGATGGGAATACTACTCCAGATCTAGTAATTGGGGCATTTGAATCACGTCACGTGGTTGTATTACGAACACGACCTTTGGCTAAGGCTTCCATGAAAATTAGTTTTCATACGGGGGAAAGCGGAGGACATGATGGGCAAATTAACAAATATTTACCAACTCAACGAAACTTTCGAGCGAGAACTTGCGTTAGTTTCGCGTACTCAATCAGTTTACCGTCAGAACAACAATTTAGTAAGTTATTAGATTAAACCAAAGTCTCGTACTGATATGGTTGGTTCATTTGGATGATAGGATTAAAATAATCTGTAATCAATTTACAAATCCTAGCGCTAGAAACATGGCTTAGCTTTGAATTGGGGCCAAAACTCAAACAAGTCCAATTCGAAAACCCAGTCGACCAACAAGAACACATCAATCGCCTTTCACCATTCCAAGAAACTTGTATAGACACGGGACTTCATGTTGATGGGGTATTGTGATACTTTTACTAAACTGTGGTCGCAGAGCCATAATTTTCTATAAAAATACTATTAAATCTTAAAAGACCTCATACTTTAATTTTTAGGAGATTGATACATCAAACACCGACGATTTCATACAATTCCGTGCCCGTCTTAAATACAATCAAACGGAAACCTCAGAAAACCAACTAGTTCAGCATGCAAGTGTCACGCTTTCATCTTCACCTAGCCAACAAAATCGGAATCAGTACTCACAAGCATATAACGCATTTAATGAGTACCTACCAATTCCAATTCCTCCCATGAATTCAGAATGGGGATTTCTGTCGGTTGCCCCTGACAACTGTGACTCTGATGGCAAACGATGGTGTGATGTGGAGCTTAGTTTACAACTAAAAGTATACGAAGTGAATCCGAAGACACAAGATCATAAAGAATTGACTGCGGGCAAACCTTTGGTGGTTGGTCAACTAGAATCGTTAACAATTAAAGTCGACATCATCAACCTAAAAGGGAAAGAAACAGCATATAATCCAATTATATGGGTAACCATGGGGGTGAGTGAAAACTTCAACATGCACCCAAGGTATTTAACTACACGTTGGGAAATATCGGGCAAGCCGGATCGCTGTAAGAACATTTTTGTTCCAAGTGATAAAGTTAATGGAGTTACTGCTGCATATTTCGGACAACGGTGCACATTAGTAATTCAGCCTGGCAGTGGATTGTCGTTAACAATGAAAAGTGGCAACTGGGGTCATTTGAGAGTGAGCAATTCATCAAATGGGGATCGAGGATTTATGACCTTGAAAGTAGAAGCCTTTCCAGAATTAAATATGACTCAACATGTAGAAAAACAAATTCAAATACCTTTGCAGGCTGATGTGAGCATTGATATAAAATCGAGCGTTCCAGCGGAACAAGCTGAAATTGATCCGAAGTTTCTTCGTTCTAAATTGGTGGACATTGGGCAATACTACATAGTACGTAAATACACTGATTATAATGGTTACGTCGGTCATTAACTTGAAAACTTGACAAAACACTAATGTGTGTGCAAAACTTGCAGATTACAAACAAAGGATTTTCATCAACAACAATGGAAGCAGTGAGAGCAGAAATTCTCGTGCCAACTCATGTAAACTTAAAAGGCAATTGGACTGAAGTGATTGGCGTTGCTGATCCTTCATCTTCGGTAAGCAAATAAATGACAAATCATGTCAACTGTCAACAATGAATATTTAAAGTTAATGTAATAATTTTAATTGTTTGATTATATTTTACAGAACATTCGGTGTACTGCTGAAAAATTTACGTTTTTTGTGCTTCCTCCACAATCCGATGTGACCGGCAAGCAGAATTCAACATTTCCTGATAATCTCAATGATAAGAAAGGTGGTACTTATGCCAGCAAAAGAAGAACGACACGTAGCACTAAATCAACAAAGGTAGCCCCGGAAAAGGTCTCCGTAACAGAATCCAGTGATAAATACATCACGTTGTCTGGTTGTGAAGGTAATGGTAAATCATCTGAAGGGAATACTTGCCAGAAAATAATTTGCTTAATGGATTTGTCGTCGAAAGCAGCATCTCCCAAGGAAATTAAACTTCAAATGTACATTTTACAAAATGCGTTTGGTGAGCTGGTCAAAGCGGAAACGAAAGGAATTCGTGTGACTTCAATCATTTCAGTGTTTTATCAAGGAAAGAAAGTAGCTCAAGAAAGTGGAACCACGCAAAGAAATTTTCAACTGGAGAAAGGCATTTCTGCACTAGTTCTACTTGGAGCAGGTGCAGGAGGGACGATACTATTCATTTTGATGACTTTCGCATTGTTCAAGGTATAAATTCATAAAATTATACAAAAGCTATAAATTTAGGATTTTCGTTAACATTTACTTTTACACAAATTTACTTTTAGTGTGGATTCTTCAGACGAAAAACTAAAGAACAACTTATACAGCTCAAACGTCAGACAATGCAGATGAATGCACAGGACCTAAATCAACTCCAAGAAAGTCTTGAAGCAATGGAACAAGATGAACAACAAAATGCATACCTTTAACTTTTAGAATTACAATTTAAGATAAAGTGATGATTGTAGTTATTGGTCAATTTAATTCAATTCAAAGTATCAAATAATTGCATTATGCATAAAAGTGTAATAATTAGAAAATGTGTTACATTTTTCATACCATCTCTCACTCAATATTTTTAGTTTTCCCTTCCGCTATGGAAGAATTTTCGCTTTCACCTTCCGATTCTTCTGGAATAGTGGGCTCTTGCGGCACAAACTCTGGAGGATCTGTTACATCAGAAAATGGTGAAATGCCACCCAACATTCTTTCATTTAACTTATCAACATCATTATCTTCGTCCGCTTTTGCTTCTATATTCCCATTTCCTTTTTCACTTCCTGGTTGTTGTAGTGGCTCCATTTCTTCTTCCTCCACTTCCTCACCATCCACCTGATCACCTTTCTTTCTGGCGTCTTTTTCCTCAAAGCAGCCACACTAAAAAATAGTTAAAATAAAATATAGAATATTTAAACCATAGCCTAAATCTTTCTTTCTAATTAGTTAAATTTATTCGGTACAAACCGAGTACAGGCAAAATATGACACATGCCAACACCAAAATCCCAATGACCACTGCAAGCGTGTAAACCCATTTGGAAACCCTTTTATATCCCTCCTTCTCAATAATCGTTACAGCAACCGTTTCATCAGGCTGATGAGGCTTTGGCTGTATATTCTGCACAGCCTGCGATAATATCAACTTTCCCTTACTCTCCACTTGTATTGCCGAAACCTTGTGCGTTTTCATCAACCTTCTAATCATTTCCGCTGAAATATCTATTGGAAACGAAATAATTGTCGTAGTTCCAGGATAATATACAGCCGATTTACAAGTCACCTCCATACAAGAAATGAAAGGGGAGTCACAATGAATTAGCAAGCGGTCATTTTCCACAAAACTGGTATTTGAGCCCCGAGAAACGTCCTTGTCCTTTGGCAAAAGCCCACCGATTCCCGCCGCATCAAAATCAGGATCTTCAATCAGTTCTGGTAATTCAATTGATGCGTCACTCTGAGAAAAATGGCCTTTTGTTGCCTGACATGACATCAATCCAGATGCCTCCACAACTGTACGCACATGCACAACCGTCTCTTGTTCTGTGGTAATGTTCACCGGAAGTTGGAAAACAACTAAAATATCTTCAACAGGACTTGGTCCATCCATATTCACTTCATAAACATGCTTAAATACTGTATATGGTTGGAGCGTATCTGGATTAAAAATTTCCAAATACCTGGAACCTGAAATGTAAGGATCCGCCTGGTATAAAAGTGGTAGCATTACAGATTGCGACTCAGGACGAGTCTCATGAGAAACAGTGACTGCGGTTACATTCCAAAACAGCTCTTCCTCCACCCTTGACCTTTCCGTTACCACGAATGAAGTCATGTCAAACTCCAAGGAAACCATTGCCGATTTTCCTTCTTCCAGCAATTTGCCCAAATTACACCGATAAGTAATCTTGTTCCCTTGTAATCCGAGTTGTTCAACTGGTGAGCAGTCACCAGGGATCCTTTTCAGTTTGAGGCCCCACCATGTCACCAGCACTCCAGGTGCTATGGCAGTTTCCTTGTGATTAGTCATTTTGATATCCATGGTAACGGAAGATGAAGACCCTACCATGAAACCCGTTTCCAGTACGTTTCTAAAAGAAATGTCCAATTGCAGTTCGGCATGGCAAATATCATCATCTCCGCAAGGAACGGCAAGGGGTAAACTCAGTTCACTTGGTAGTCGTTTACTGATTAGGGGACAATCCTTACAAAACTTTGAAAAATCTTCGCCACTTACAGAAAACGATGTACTTTTTGGGTTAATCTTCATCCATCTTGGTTTAACTTGCAATTGAGATCCAGCCTCTTGTATGGAAACTTCTTGTTTGAACACCACAGCAGCTCCACTAGTTTCCAAGGGTGCTCTCACAATTGCGTCAAAATCTGTACAAATTTCCGTTCCTACAGTAACCTTCTCTTTGTATTCAATGTAAACTGAGGTCGGTTTCCCTTGCTGTTTGTCTGCATCCGCAAAGGTAATGTGAACTCTTGGGGAGTGCTGGAAATTGGAATCAGCGATAAGCCTAATCGTGAATTCCACATTGTTTGGTGCATGGTCTCCTGTGAAACTTATACAAGATGTTACCAGGAATGCTTTGATATTCATTTCTAATTTGGTTTGAGTAGATTTTATGGTGCCTTGTACATTAATCATTGGTTTGGAACGAAGGACAACCGTCTGGGATGAGTTGAATGAGCCAATGGCAATGTCATTAAAGCCATTGTTATCAATATCTTCGTTCCCCGTTAAACTAAATCCAAAACCTCGCAAACCTGAGTCAATACGTTTGGCGTAAATTACTTGCGCAGCATCTTTAAAAATTCCTCCTCGATTACCATGATAAATGTACACAGCCCCTGAATTATCTTCAAATGGTGCAGATACAGCAAAATCCTTGTACCCATCCATGTTCAAATCTCCTAGTGAAGTCATTGCCGTACCAAACTGTGACCATGCACGATTTCCTCCATTTAAAATGGTATGCTTATTTAATTTCATACCATCACTCAAGTAAATGTAGGCAGCACCTTCATCTCCATATCCTCCAAACCGGTCGAATCCAGCTCGTCCCGAAAGCGATAGTCCTTCAGGTGCCACAACTGCTCGGGAAAGCATAATATTACCCCTTAATCTAGGATTTTGATCTCTGCTGTATCTAGGGGCACCCACAATCAAGTCATCTTTTCCATCACCGTTCACATCCAGAGTTAGAAGCGACGCACCAAAGTACCAACCAATCTGACCATCCTGTAACTTCAATTCCTGTATAATTTGAAGCTTTCCATCTTGTTTCTCCGGAAACTGAACAATGAGAACATTTCCTGTCATATTATTTGCCCGTGGTGTTCCAATCGCGTATTGAATTGGAGGACCACTGTTCACCGCGCTGTTGGAACTTGTTGAGGCATCTGTATAGTAACCGGAAGTTACAGAATAACCAAAATATTGGAAACATCCCAATCTACTTTGTGGACATTGTGGTTGCACGTGAATAAAAGATTGTTCGAAATTGGTTCCGCCATCTCTGCTAACATATTGAATTATACTACCCATTGACCTTCGTCTTCCTGGAGCAGTTATAACTAGCTCGTTCCCTGACCTTGCAAAATGTACAGAAAATCCTGCCTGGCTGTTTCGATTATCTATGTAGTTCTGGTTATCTTCTTTCTTTGGAACAGTGAAAGGATTTAACTGAACACTTGGTGGAGTGGGTACCGGAAAAGTGTTTTGAAGAAGATAAGAACGGGGCCGCATATAACAACTTCCGTGCATGTACGACAATGTCTGATTGACAACCACCCAACTTTCTGTACGACTGGCACAAGATATGAAATTTTTGGCGGAGAGATCCATCCCCTCGACACCACCAAGCATACCATGATTTTTTCGTTGTAAGATTTCATCTTCAGTTTTAAAATTTCCACTAGGATCCATAATCATAGGGCGACATGTTTCCGCAGGTAGTTTTCCAAGAGAGCATTGCCAAATTAGTCCAGGTTCTGGAATATCATAATGGCTGGGATGGGTGGAGTTGGACTTGGGAGCACCAATGATAACCCTGTCATTAAAATTATAGCTTTTAGTTTGTAGCCTATTAAAAAAACAGTTTTTTAAAAATTACCAAGAATAGGTTCCAACTTCAGGTTTCAGGAAAGCCACACTAGCCCCAAAATAGTTTGGCTCAGTAGCCTTTCCATCTTGATTAGTCGCACTAATTATAATTGGATATTGCCAGTCAACATTAAACGAACTGACCAAAAATGCGTTAGAAAATAGAATTGTAATAAAAATAGCTACTGTGTAGAATTTAATGAAGTGGTTGACCCACATTTCTGAAAATAGTCTTATCAACATTCTACATAATATTTTAACTGTAATAAATTTGCTATTGTATTCTGTGCTGAGTTCATTGCAAACATAAAGTAACTCTCATTCTCCACAAATTACATACTACATATTATAAATCGTTTCATACACAGGTAAAGCGACAAAAAAAAGTGTTATCATGAAAATAATTGCGAGATAAGCGAGTATCAAAGATAATCTGAGCGTTGGTTTATTTGATGTACCTACATACAAACATGTTTTGAATGATTCATTCCAAATTTTTATGATTATAATCATCACGATGATGACATGTTTCTTTACTCATGCAATGAAATCATCAGTACCAGCTAAAAAATATTTACTGTTGACGATTTAACGATGATAGAAGGAGGAAAATGGTAGAAACGTGAGGATGAGTACTAAAGAATTTCATGTGCCAAGTCATATAATTTTTATTTGAAACGCAAACTTCCAAAAAATGTATTCAAGAAAAGAAAAAGGGGTTGGGCTTGCAATCTTGGAACAATTAGATTTAGTTACAAGTCTTGAATTATATTCTGTATAGTTTGAATATTTACTACAGTCTACAGATCTGTTCTGTTGGCTAGGTGATTCGAAGTTTGCATGATGGTCAAATTGTCACTTGATGGAAAAGATTGACAGAGTTAAATACTATGCCGATTTATCGATATTTAAAAACCTCATGTAAATCATGGTTATGGAAAGGAAATTAAAGCTTCTGTAGCCGTAGTCTTTGTCACCTAAGTCACCTTTCACTTTTACCTGTCATTTCCATATTCTGGCAAAAGCATGGCCTGCATGCATGCACAAGAAAGAAGGAAGGAATGCATGCGAATGCGAGAGCACATCTCTCTCGCCTCTCATCTGACATTTTTTAGCGTTTGTGTGTGTTGTTTGTGGATGTGACTGCACACTGCACGACTGCAGTGCAGGCGGATTTCACATTGACGAATTGATCGCTCTGTATTTTTTCACTCATACTGCTATTCGGATGTTCACGTTCGCACTCCACAGTTCGTCGACATTTCTTTACGCAATGACATAATGTTGAATGTTAAACAATCAGTAATTACTAGATGGTAATTAATTAGTTGTCAAGAATTAAAAATTGTTAGTTGTCAGATTGAACAGAAGAGAAACTTGATCTGTAAACTTGTCTTATGTGTAGGTGCAGGTGCTACTAAACTAAACTTTAGATTTTGCTTAAATCTTAAGTTTAGATAAAACCACAACTCGTTGTTTGTAAGGTGACCTCAGTTGATAGTCTTGTATTTTAAAGTATTAAGTTCGTCTTACAATTAAGTGAAATTATTAGTTACCATGGACATGGAAGACGGAGAGCTTCCCTCGTCACCAGAGTGTGAAGGTGAGGAGGATACTCCTTCTTATCCTCCACCTCCACTTGTACCACATAATTCAGCGGAGATTTCGGTAAGGATGATGATATGATAACTATCAGAACATGGCGGGCTTTTAAACTAAGAACTCAACTAATTAAGGGTTTTAATGATAATTTGTTTTGTTAGTTTCAGGATGACATTTTAGATGACTCCAGCTACGTAATAATTGAGAGACCTAAATCATCTCTTCCTGCAGCTGCCAAGTTGCCGTCTCCTCCCGCAACGAAGTCAGTAGCTAGTAGTTCCCCAACAAAAGTGGCAAGTCATTATTCGCATCAGCAGGGACCTCAAGTTTCCTCCGCATCCATGGAACAGTCTGGTAATCTCCAACAAGTCAACGACTTATATGGCATTGGAGGAGACAGGAATGGTTTTACCCAAATGCGGAAGAAGTCGTACTACAAAAAAGCTGGTGTTTCAGATCTTCTCCAATCTTCGGATGAAAGTAGTTCAGCCAGTGACAGTGATGATGATCAGTATCAGGGTAAAAGGTCTCGAATGGCTATGCCAATGGGTCACAATCCATTTCAGAATTTCAGTTCGCCTGGTCCTTCACCTTTTGGTGGGCCAATGACACCTAGTTCTTCAGGAGACTCAGCAATGAACGAAAGTCCTTCAGCTGGGCTGAATGATTTCTTTGCTCATGCTTCGAAATTCCAGAAACAAAGGAAGCCTAATCCAATTTGGTCGAATGTTATTCAAGAAGAGGAAATTTCTAAGGGACTTGGAGCATCAGTTAGGGTTGGTGGTGGATTGGCAGAGGTTGAAGTCACTAGGGGCTCGGAGACCTACTACTTTCAACGACCTAGGCGTCAACCCAGGCAGAGAAGGGATTCAGATAGCAGTGAAATTTCGAGTGAGGGACTTAGTGACAATGCGTTGCATTATTTGAAGGATGACATTGCGGATCAAGAGGAGGATGAAGGTGAGACTGGCGAGTCGTCTGAATACTCACTTCCGAAATCCTTCACTAGTACCAGTTATAAATCTGCGAACAGCAGAAAAGGCACTAAGGTATGAGCTCAAATCTTTATATATGATTGATATTTTTTATACTTTTAATTACGTTTGAATTAGTGATGCTTTCATGTTTAATATTGTTTTGTTTCATTAGCGGAGAAAATCTACTAAAAAGCACAAACGCAAGATTGTTGCAAAACTGAATAAAATGAAGTCCCATGATCTAGCCAAGTATATGGCTACTAAACTACTGGAACAAAAAGTGCAATTATTGGGTAAGCGTTTATTAAAGATATGAAATTTCACAAACATTCAACTATTATAGTCGTTTATACATTAAAGTTTTGATATCTAACTTTTAAATTTGCTTTCCATACAGAACGAGCGATTCAGACCTTAGGAAAAGATAGATGCATCCATACCTTTTTGAAAACACTGAAGATTGAAAAGCGTGGTGGGATCATGGTCAAGGTACGCGATTAAGGAGATTTATTTATTCCAAACAATTAACTATCACCACAATTAATAATACATAATAATATATTTTATACGAATTTAGACCCAAGAAAGACGTCGTACACCGGGTGGTGTCTTCCTTTATCTCATTCGTGGAGATCGCCGATTTCCCAAAAGCGCAATTGATTTTATCTTCCGTGATGATAGGGCGGAAAGTGATAAATTTAGGAAAAAGAAGTGTGCCACAAAACGGCTGCGTAAAAAATTGAGCCTTGAGGATGCGAAAGCTGCTCTTGAAAAAGGTATGGCACGAAAACGTTTGGAAAATTAGCTTAGTTTCCCTTTTTATACTACATAGATTTTCTAATCAAATTTCCTCTACATATTTGACGCGTGTTTAGGTGACGGAATGAAACTTGACGACGACGAATCAGAATCCGATGATACGGCCGTTCTGGAAGATAAAGACCAGGAGTGTACTACTGACACAGGTCAATACGGGGACGACTCCAGCGTTCTAACTGACAGAGATATAGCAGCTGAAGAATTAAGTGACTTTATTGGAATGCAATGTGATGGTTCTGAATCTTAAAATCACGTAGGTTGTACTTGCAGTGCAGTTTCAAATCATGTTTTATGTACTTAATGTTTTCATGGCGTTCATTTTACTGATTTGTAGTACTAGTTAGAGTAGTAATTTAGCTAGCATTTCATCTTAAAACAAGATTATCTTGTTAGAAATTTTGTTCATTAGTGTATTACAGTTTTAAAATGATCATGTAAAAATAGTCTTGATGAAACTGATGATGAATGAAATGACCTTGTTAGTGTTTAGTGGTGGCATACATACATATCAAGTGAAATAAAAATTGTGTAGTAATTTGTTAATTATTACAATCCGCGTATTATTTTCTCATTGCCATCATCGTATTTAAGTCATCAAGTCATGTGTTTGGTTTTATTACAAAACTAAAATATCATCGTATCATCAATTTATCATACATTTTAATAACTGAAATGAAACAATCATTTTTAAATATTTTTCTCTTGTTTGTCGATTTTTTTTCACCTGAGGAATGTGTAGGACAAGGAAAGTACAATAAACCATCGTGTTGTAGTTTTGTAAGTAAAATAGAATACATAAAAATATCAAGTTCTTCAGTTGACTATCCAAATATTCATGGGAAAATCAAGATAATTTTCGTAACGTAAAAAGAAAACATACTTTCGAGATGCCACTTTTAAAAATTTCCAGGAAATTCAACAAAATTACATAATGTTTGGTTAGTCAGTACTTTGCATGCCGAGACGTAGGTAATTTTTAGAAAGAGAAGTGTGTGTGTTTTTATACAACTAAAACAACTTACATTTAACATTGTACTAGGTCACTACCATTTTTGAATACATGATTAATTATTATTAAATATGGAACAGGTTGTGCGTGTGTATGTAAATTAATTACAAATTACAACAACAATCGTAATACTATTAAGTTTTCATTATCAAGTCAACAAAAACAGCAAACATTTTTGTTACTATTTTTTACGTGTTACATCAGTAGAAGCATTTAAAGTTGGAGAAGTGATCTAGGCATAAATCGCATAAATTTAACAAAGTCAGGTCTGCCTTTGATACGATTTTACTTTGACTATATAAAATATGATTAAAAAATTGTATATTTATCAAAAAAAACTACGTACTAACAAATACAAAACAAGTACATATAAGCTTCGTAGTATTAGTTATTATGTTAAATTAAATGCAATGATTTGTCGCAATAATAATACATAAGTACATGCTTATTAACTACATAATTAATTGTAATCATCATCCAATAGTTTTAATCATCTTTCGGTAACAAAAATTCTGGACGTTCAAACGTAATCAACAATAATTTATTGAAATATCATCACCTGAGGGAAAAACGTTGATGAACCATCGTAATAATAAGTGAATATGAGCTATACAAACAAGTAATGTTTAACGTCAGAGCAGACCCGAGACCAAACCAAAAATTAAGAAAACTAAAAAAACACGAGAAGATATGATCAGTTCTTTAAACATTTTAATCCAGTAAAAAGATCAAAGTTTCTAGATAAATTGTTCTTTCCAACAAAAAAGTACGCAAAAAAATCATAAGCGTAAAATTAAAGTAAGGCTAATTGAACAGCATCATTAAAGTATGTTTACTAGTATTCTATCATGTTAATTTTCTCTTTATGGCAAATTAGGATTTTTGTCGCATCTACAATAAAATACTATCATTATTCATTAAATGCATGCATTCTCTATAATTTCTGATAACCTTTTTGAATATAGAAATGTTTTTGGTATTATAATTTTCATCGTTTTAGGTTTTTGGTATGTAGTCAATTGATTGATTTTTGTATAAAGTTTAAAAGTACCATTTTTTCGGTTGTTTATATATTCGTTAATATATGATATTCGTCTACAAATTAAATGTGGTAATAATCATCAGTATACAATATAATCATAATAGTAATGATAAGAGTAATCAGTAATATCATTTTCTTTAATTTTAATTGGATATTTGGTTCGTACTTGAAAATATTTCACTTTTTCCTATGTCACCTTTTCTCGCTTTTTGTAAAATTCAAATTGTTACGTACGTATCACAATTTTTTTATAATGTACACTATATAAATTCAAATATGATTTTAATATACACAGGCTTTTAGTAACAAATCTAACACACATGCTACTGTTACAATCTAACAGACATGGAGTTTGATGAGGAGGCACCTTCTTGAGGTGTCACCATTGTTATTCGTGGACTTTTGGATAAGCTGGGTGGAACTGGTGGCGATGTTCCAAAACTCGTTACGCTTGACACAAGGCTGGCCACAGTAGATCCTGCGGTGTGGTTGTTGTTGCTTTTGGCCTGTTATATAAAATTACATTGTAAAAATTTTGTCACTTGGAATATGAAAATTACTTGCTTTCTATTTACCTTTCGCATAATTTTGCCTGAAGTAATAAGTGGACCAAAGCCTTCTTGATGGGCAAAGGCATAACTCGACCGTAGAGATCGTCGACTTCTTCTTGCGGAAGGAGTACGAAATGCTCGATCGTGTGCTTGCCTTGTTCTACAGAAAATGTTACAAAAATCATTAACTCATTCGACATTTCGCAGAAAGTGTTAACTTAATTCAAGGCGTTTCAACTTACTTGACGGAAGAGACTCGCTGTTTCAGCCTTACACGATCAGACAAAGTTGGGTGGACATCGTGGAAATAGAATCTCCACGCCAAAACAGGGATGATGAGTATCATCACGGTTAAAACCAGAGTAAACCAAAAACTGGCTTCTTGTAAACCCTAAAGACGAAATATAAACATGTTAAAAAATACAAATAGCAATTAAGAATTTTTTTCTATACTTTGTTCTACCCTAACCTTTGTAAGAGAACCTAAATATCGTCCCCTAATGGCGAAATTGTAAATATAATGAAGAATAAAGTAAAATAGGAGAGAGCCCCATACAGTTATATGATTAAATATAGTCCAGTATGACGTGTCTAGTGCCACCTGTATATATAAAAATCATTGTAGTTATTAAACAGACTTCAAATGTCATTACAATTTTTCACAGAATCATATTCGTCGATTTATACCTGAGCTGTTACAACAACGACTAGAATAGTAGACACAACACTGCCAAACAGCATGTGATCAGATAAGCCTTGTCCATCTGCTGAAATGGCATGATTGTACGTTCCATAAGGAACGATAAAAAGTACACAAGAAGTAACAAAGCCATGAAGAGCTGATTTGAGAAATTCTTTCTTGTTGAACAGCAAATTGAGATGACCTGGTGCATACAACTTGGGGTATCGTAAACTGTGGTCATCATTGCAATCCTGGTCAAAGACTCCAATGGACAGGACAGGTAAAGAAGTATAGAACAAGTTGTACACAGAAATGAACATGGGATCGAACACAGTCTACACAGAGAGAGAAAAAAATCAATATTCACATGATACAGAAACGCAATGAAGCGAATAATTTATGGAAGCTCAGTCATCCATAAAATTATCATAAATTACATACCTGGGCACTAAATCCACAGAAGAAGGCATACCAAAAATGCGTCAAAGTAAATGCAAAATTTTTATAGAAAAAGTATCGCAAGAATTTCGCCATTCTGTAGTATGACCATCTCCCGTGCACCAAAAGAAGTCTCTCGAGATAGCGAAACTGGGCTATCGAATAGTCTGAAGCAAGTACTGCTTGTAAGCCTTCCTGACCACTTATCCCAACGCCAATGTGTGCAGCTATAAAATGACAAATATTTCAACATTAATTAGTATAAAAACTCATAAAATTCTTTACTCATATTTTTATTGCCGGGGACAAGCTCACTTTTGATCATGGACACATCATTTGCACCATCACCAATGGCCAGGGTCACAGCTCGCTTATAGTTTTTTACTAATTCCACCACAAGTGCTTTTTGTAATGGAGTCACTCGGCAGCATATCACGGCTCGGCCTTTATATTTCATACAAAAGAAAATACACTTCATACCCTGTTGGCCATTTTCCTTGACATTTTTTATTTATCTTGGTTTAATAAGCAGCCTTACAATTAGAAGCCAACTCGAGGAAAAGTTGCTCCAGTTGAGGATGCAGAGCATGGACTAAGGAATGTCCATTCATCACAACCGCGTAGCCACCATTCCCTTCGGAATCATCACCAGGATGGTAGCCCTCGGAGTCTGTAAATGTCACCATATTCACGTCGCCCGGCCTTTGCCCGTCCACTGAGGCACAAGAGCCTTTTTGCAAGGCGTCCAAATACTTGAGTAATTGCGTTTTTACATCTTCAAACGAGGCTGAATCAACGATGAAAATGTCATTCAAGTCGTCGGTGAGAAGTTGGCACGAATAACCTATATTTATTGCAGTTTCTGTGAAAATAACAAACAAAATTATAATGAAACCAGAAAAATCCAAGAACTAATGAATTGCTATATGCTGTGACAATCAGAAAACATAGTATGAAATATACAACAGCTAATAATTTGTCTTGCTGACCTTGTTTGTCTCCCGTCAACACCCACACTTTGATTCCTGCCAAAAGTAAATTAGCTATGCAAGCTGGAACACCATCCTGTAGCTTATCTTCAATCGCAGTAGCTCCTATCAGGGTCATATCCCTTTCGATCTCCTCATAAATGGCATCCAATTTCTCATCACGATTGCTAAGTGAAAGAGCTGCCTCGTGATGGCGAGATTTCCAGTCTTCAAAATATTCTTGAGTTAATTCTTTCACGGCAAGTACTAAAGTTCTCAGTCCTTCACCAGCATATTTCTACGTTAAACAAAGAGAAAAACATTTTATTCTATCATAGAGCTTCCTTAATATAAAATACAAGCACCTAATTCAGCTTCATTTTTACTCACATTTAAATGCTCTTGCGTTTTCGTTCTCAAATCATCCATGGCTGGTGTCAGCCTTTCAAAAATTATGGAGTCTGCCCCCTTACACAACAACATAATTTTCCCCTCACGCTGGACCACAACAGACATTCGTTTCCTCACATTGTTGAAATCCAGAATACAAAGTAGATCATAAACTTCCTCTTTGCCCAACACCGAAATGGTTATACTGTCTGGACTCCTCTCTTTGAACACAAACTCAAAGTTTCTGGCGGCGGAAACCAGGGCGTTTTCATCAGGTGACTGCGCTTGATACTCCAATTTCCCTAAAAAAACCGAGACAAAAGGATACATAACCATTAAAATGAGCCTCCTCTTTTTCTCCGCCTTTTCAGTGACCTGACTGAATTATGTAGTAGTTTTGTTTTATGCATAAAAACGTTACCCGTTCTATCCTCCGAAATAACGGTATGGCACAGAGCCAAATGTCGGAAGAAAAGGTGGACGTCAGGATTCCCTTTCTTAACAGCATCGTACAGGGCATGGTCATAAAAGCGAAACTTGGGTTCATAGTGGGGATTCCCGGAAAAGTCCACAGGAGCCAAGTTCTGTACATAAATATACGCCTTGTAAGAATACAATTAGGTATGTGGGGGTAATTAACTGGTATTTACAGAGACAGTGGTGACGTGGTGAGTACACAAAACCGATGACCATTAACTTGTTTTTTCGGCAAGCTTCACTTAAATTGCGTCCCGTTATTTGTTTAGTGTACAAAATGAAGTTTGTTTTTACAACTGAAACTGACGTTAATACTAAAAACGCTTAACAATATACTAACCCTGTGCAAAATTTGTTATTCCTTTTATGAAAAGCCTACCATTTAATGTTACCGGCAATATAAAAAAATACAAACTTTTATGCTATTTAGCTATTTATGACGATGCTAACAGACTGATAAAAACATGTCACGTTCTAACTCATGCTATATTAACTAGCGTAATAAAATTGGTTATGTTACAGAAAGTTACGACATCCAAAATAGTAAAAATAAACTGAAAAGCAACATCATTTTTAGTATCGTTTTCAACTCATCATACATGGCGAGGAGCTTCACTAGCAGAAGATGACGATTGTGGAGACTGTAAAAGTTCCGTTTCAGGACTATTGGCACGTTCTAAACCACACAACAGGGAGTGTTTTCGCTCACCAAGACCAGCAGACCTCGGCGGTAATCCGTCATCATCATCGTTATTCATCTCCCCGTTTTTCTTCGCTCAACAAATCATCATGGAATGGAGAACAAGGACATCATCATCATCATGCAATAATCATGCAATGTATTACACAACATGCAACAATAAAATAAAATAAATGTGGTAATAAAAATTAAAACATTTTCTCCAGAGATGAAATAGTACTTGGAAAAGTTTTTTAAAAGGTAAAAACAGGAAAGTACAAGAAAGATTCTTACAATTTTGCTACAACTATAAATTTTAGACTAGAGACTACATAGAAAAGACTATTAAAAGACTTACAGTTTACTAAAAGCATACATAAATACAATACACGGTTTAAATATTTCAAGTCTTGGGCACTTGCACTACAAAGAAGGTATGAGACGCCACATGTTACATGGTTTACTAAATCTGCCAAACGCACCATAAAAGTCACCTTAATCAAGACAGTACTTTATGAAAGGAACTGAACTAAACGTTTAGTTCTGTTTACAGAGAACATTTATGAACGGTCAACGACAATGAATGAACGGAAACCTGACAGTCAAGTGAAGAAGTGAAAGATGACATGAAGAAGTTTACGTGATTATGTTGGAATTCGCTATAATAATTTGAATTTTAAAAAAAGTACCTCGACAGTCTCAAAAACTTCCCCCGTTCTGGGATCGATCACCTCCCCATAACTCTTGGCAGCTATAGAGCACTTGTTGAAAGTCATAATATTCTGTAAAAACGATTACAAGTAGAAAGCATGTCATAAAAAAAATTCGGTATTGTTTTGCAGGGATAGATTTTCATGAAATGTTAGGTAACCTGTGTTAAAGTTCCAGTTTTATCTGAAAAAATATACTCAATCTGGCCAAGCTCTTCATTTAGCGTGGTCGTCCTCGCCTTTGCTGGAGTATTGGACGCTTCGTGATACATTTTGAGGTCCCAATTGATTAAAAAACTTTGAAGGAGTCGGATCACTTCGACACTGACGTAGAGTGAGATGGGTACAACAGTGTTGAGAATGATGGCATACGAGAAGAAAACAAGGAGGGAGATAATTACAGCACCTTCAATGGGCTCCTTGTTCGGCACAAGCTTGTCCCACGGAAGGAAGGACTGAAAGTACTGACCAATCATAATCTCCCAAACTCCACAAGCAATCGTACAAAAAAGGCACATGGAAAGGAGGAAAAACACAATCTATGAAAAAAGAGAAACAAAAACACAATATAGACAAAAACTTGTCACTGACACGAGGAAATTGAGTTATATAATACGATAATTGCTGGTTCTAATTATCGTGTGTGATGTATAATTATAGTTTGTGATATGTTTGAAGGTTATCCTTACCCCCAGAATGATAAAATTGAGCAAGCGATCAATACTGGTTCTTTTGAACTTCGTTTTCCCAGAGTTCTGCATTAATTTTGTGTCACGACCAGCGAAGAGCACAACTCCGTAGCACCACTGCGTGTTACGCAATATGCAACCTCTGAGAAGAACTTTGTCGTTATCCAGTGGAAATCTGAAATATATTTTTGAAATGACATTTATTTTCATGACCAGCTTTTCGGGTGTAATAATCCATGCTATTGTTTAAATACGTTTATATCTTACCGCTTGCCATTCCATTCGAGGAATCCGTCGAATTTATTTAAATGATTATTAGGGGGCTCGCAAACTATTACTCCATTAAAAGAACCTAACTTATTGGGATCCTGTCCCATATCAGCAGTTTCCAAAAGACATTGTCGGCACTTTAGGTTTGTTTCTCTGTAAAGATACATTATACATAAGTATGACATTTCTTCGCGATTAAATTATTTTTTAACTGTACGTTCATTAGAATTTTATTGCGTACCCATCCAGCTCGGCGGTTTCAATATAACAAAGGCCATTGGGTTCGGAAGTTGACAGCAGAAGTACGTCTGCTGCAACGAATTGGTCGTTTTCCATACGGATTACATCACCTACTTGTACCTACAAAATTCATACAATGTAAATGTCAAGTAGCACGAAGGTTTAATCATTAAGTAAATTTATGCAGAAGAATTTACCTTGTGCCACCTTTCCTCCTTAAGAACCCAATTGTTTCTGTGATTTCGTAACACAAGGGATTTACGATTATTGACTTGAGAATCACTAACATGTCTTTGCTGAAATTTAAAAAAAAACGCTTTCGTTACTTTCTCCAACATTTGCCCATGAACATGAAGTCAATCTACTTCTTAATTCCTCTTACGTAGTCATCATAGGCGTCTTTGACAGCAGTCAATGCTAACACCAGCATCAAAGGCACCGCCGTTGTATATGGAGTAAGCGAAGAAATCACAGGTATCATCTACAATACATACCGAAAAAAATTATAAAGCAGTTCCCTATTTTTCATTACAGCTATTCATAGGCCAACTTTGTAATTTACTCATCAACCTCGTAAAAGAGCATGTCATTTACCTGAAGCACCAGTAGACATAAAAAATAGAAATTTGCCAAACGCTGGAACTGTTCGAAAAGGTTCAAAGGAAGGAACGTGACCACGGAATACTTGGACGTTTTAATGTAATTATTCTGCAGAAAGACAAAAGGGGCACATGTAAGTATCCATTATAATCGCATGCAAGAGGGTCGTATTACCAGAATTGCAATTAAAATTTTAATGAGTCAATCTTCTACATATTTTATCAACGCATGCATATTTCTTTTGTGGTAAATGAGTTTGCGCAGTCTTACAGCATATAAAAAGTTAGCGTTGAACTGCGGGTCATTGGCTCGAATTCTCCTTTCCGTTTCTGAAAAATAACCAAACAGTAAACATGACAAAACAAAGCTATAATTGATACATTATTCATTAATTTGATATCCACCAACATAATAATTTATGAACCAAGTTATGTATTTAAAATGGGCAATGCAATATATATGTACTTTCAAAAAATCAATATTTTAAACCTAAAATTAATTTTAATCAACACACCTTCATCTTTATCATGACCTATGTAAGCACCATTAGCCCCAAAAATGCTATCAAGCACACCCCAAGACACTTTCGAAATAAAGCCAAAAATACTGACAAGACACAGTGGCAAGAAAGGAGTGACACGAGGATGAAAAGATGCTATGGAACTTGTTGTTGTACCCCCACCTCCAACACCTTCGCTGACACTTGGTACATTGACACTTTCTCCTGCAACAACCGCCGCCACTGGAACAGGTTCCGACTCAATGGTCGGTCCCTGAGAATAATTTCCTTGATGATGATGCTTGCTCACCGCATTTCTACAACAGTGACAACAAGGCGACGGTTGAAAGCAACAACAACAATAGTAGTAACAACAGATTCGTCTACAGCAACATCGTCTTCTACTACTACCACCTCCACTAACACTACCACTACTCCCCCGGGGTATGCCCCCAGATCCCCGAGTTAAGTCACCCGAGTGGTCAATAATTTCTTGTTCTCCGTCATCGCTCACTGGATCACTGCTTGAAGCAGAAGAAAAATTTTCCGGATCACAAATTCCTGTCGAGGAAAGTGGACCAGTTGCAGATAAATTGCTGAGATGTCCACTGCTTAGCTGCTGACCTTCTTGGAGACGACTTCGCTCTCCAGATATTGGAGTGGAAATTGTAATTTGTGGTGGGTTATCCTTAGCATTGTACACAAATGAGGAGGACCCTTGATGTTGTTGAAGTGGTTGACTTTTCGAACAACCAGCTACTGCTATTGAAGAAGAACAAGGTACGGCGTCACTACCAACACCTCCACTATTACTACCCTCGCCTCCACCCCCTTCATCAGGGTGGTAACGAGATGACGAAGGTGGCGCCGACATAATATTGCGTCCACCACTACTATAACGAGTAAATTGTACCGTCTTTTTCGGTTGATTTAAAGGAGTTGTACTACTACATCTACCACCAACACTAGTACTACTACTACTAGCACCAAGACCCCCATCACCTCCAATAATATTAACGTTCCCCTCCTCTTTCTCCTCACTACTATCCATGATGAAAGTATTGGTCCCCCTGTGCTTTCTATAAATCTCCTCCAAAGTGGTCACTTTCGTGGTCAACTTTACCACTTGACTTGGAAATTCCTGTTGTTGCTGCGCCGCACTAGCACCACTTCCAGGAGACGAACTCCTAAGTCCTCTCTTCGCAACATTATCATCATCATCACCTCGTCGTACCGTTAACAGTCTAGTTTCCAATCCACACTCCTCCACCTCATCATAATTACTATAAAACTCTCCAGCACCACACTCACCATCATCACCACCTCTCTCAAAAAAGTACTCATTTTCACCTGCACCAGCACAACTGCTGATTACACCGACCACCGGATTCGCATAAATTTTCCGGGTTCTCCCTTGCGTTCTTTTGGAGGTGCACTGAGGTGGCGATTGGGATTGTGAGGAGTACTGCAACTGCTTATTACAACACACTGACGGTTGATGCTGATGGTACAGGACATTACTCCTTTCCTCATTATTATTTCCTTTTCTAATAAGCAACTTTGCTTTCACTCTCTTCGTCGGTGGAGTTACACTTGCACTAGTGCTGCTGATGATGGAGGAACAGGAAGGATTTGCAAAACCTGAGCCTAAACCAGCAGAACTACATGGAGCACCAATACAACCAGAGTCACTAATACTTTTACCAACACCACCACCACTACCTCCTCCTCCACTTGCTTTAGTGCTGGTATTTCCAATAATAAGGTTGTTGCTACCAACACCACCACTGCCGTTGCCGTCTTCAACTCCAACTCCTCCAACAACGAAACTGTGACTCTGACTGTTATGTTTTTGGTGGTGGTGCTGTTGATGTTGTTGCTGATATTGGTGCAGCATTAACTTATTCCTTCGGGCTGTGCTGCTTAAATAAGCACCCGTTCCTCCTGCTGTTTTGGTGGTGGTGGTGGTGGAGGAAGCATTGGAGTAAACGTTGGAAGAGGAGGAGGCTTGTTGTGTTGCTACAACATTTGCTGTTGAAGCTGATGATGATGATGAAGATTGTACAACTCGATGGTGGACTACTACATCGTTCCTCCCCTTTGTCAACTCAGACTCGTAAGAACTCATAATAATAATGCTAAGAATAGCTTGGTGGATTTTTGGAGTGGAGTTTGGAGGAATGAAAAAAACTACTCCATAACAATTTTTTTACTACTTATTTATATTACTTTTCCAACAAAGTAGTAATATTCCCAATAAAAAATGCATTCTCGTCTTTCCTTCCACCACCGCCGCCACCATAAGGATACCACCGTCATGATAATAAATTTTATTTCTTTTTTTATTACGATTAGATTATTGAAGAAAAAAGGGAAGAATTTTTATGCATAGAAATGTAAAAATAGCAATCTTTTTATCCTTTTATGTAGTCATCTTTGTAAATTGCATTGTTGAATACTTTTAATTCACAAGAGGAATCAAAAAATGCCGTTTCCGTAATAATTCTATTAAGTTAACTTAAAAGGAGAAAGTCCATGTTCCCCATCGCCACTGGCCAGAGAGAATTTTCATCATAATTTTTTCTTCTTATTTCCGTTTCAAGGGAAAAAATCTTCTTTTAAATTTGTAAACAGTTCACTCAACTGCTTTCTCCTTTCCCCAATAAAATATAGTGTATAGTAATCCTCGTGTAATTCTTGATATTAATATTTTCTCATTTCTTCGTCCTTATTTCTTGAGTCCTCGTTTTCTCTCAAGAGACATGACATAAGAAGAAACAACATGCAAACTTATTTTTGTCTTTTTCTTTCCTTGAATTTTCTGTTCCAGTTTTTTTGAGTTGACAACACCCAACCCATTTCCGATGCTTTGGAATATAGTGATGGTTAAGTACATGCACTTCACTTTTTATTCCATAAGTCCATATTTTTATTTCGTTATTCTGGTAGTCAAAAAAACGTTTTATTATTGGTGGAGAAAATTATTGGAGCATTTCATGACAGATAAAAATATTTTTTGCATGCATAATAATGTATAATACGCGGTAATACATGTGTCTTCTAAGAAGAAAGCAGAAGAAAAAGAGTTTTCTAGTTCATTTCCTTTTTGTAAAAGAATATGTTTTACAAAAGGCAGTAATAGAGGTCATTTCCCAACATTCTCTACTTTTATATGGATTTTATTTCTACCATGTCATAGCCATGATGGTAAGAATAAACAATTAGGGTTGTAATCTATTGTCGGCATTTGTTGTAACTTTTATTGTGTACATAATTCCAGCTTAGCCCCGTTGCTACCAACTGTCCTGTCCGGTCAATATGTTGTATATTGACGAATGTGAATGTGAACAAGCTGCTGCTGCTGCCGTTTGTCGACGATAATGACGTTGATTTGAAGTGTTCCAAAATGACATACCTACTTATTGTACATGCGAGTGAATGTGATGGCATGTCATGTTCAATACATGTGTAATGTCCTCCTGGGGAAAAGTAAAGCGGATTCCAAAATATCAATCCATATTTCGTGAAGACGAGAAAAGATTGAGCGCTTCATGGAAATCGAAGGACTGAAAAAGAGAGTGATTTGAGTAAGGCAAGCGAGTAAGCCGAAAAGAGTGGAGAAACACACGACACACGGCATCGACGCGACATGATGATGGGGGGATATTAAAAGGAAGTAGAGACACAAACACCGTTATTTGGAATTTTTTATTGGTGTTGGTTTTGGTAGTGATGGTGGAAGAATGAAAAGTGACTGCTGTGTATGGTTTGGTTGGATTGTTGGGAGAAAAAAAGAGCACCTAGCCGAGTATTTTCTGCATGCTGTTGTTGTGCGAAAAAGTTTTTATTTATTCATCACCAGTCCTACCTATTGCGAAAGTCAGTCAGGCACAGCCAGCAGTCAGTCATGCTTTTTTTCTCTACCAATCTATCTATCTTTTTTTCTGGGAGAATATTAAACATGACAAAATACAAAATAGCAGGGGAGATAGGAGAAAATGTATGCATCCGACACATCATCGACGTGGACTCGATTTGAAATACGTTTTGCATGTAAAGTACGTTTGGAAAAGAAAATAGAAACGCCATGCCATCCGTTTGCATCATGAACATTATCATGACACGTCTTTTTTTTCTATTTCAATTTCAATGACAAACATCAGTCGAATAAAATTAGTAGAAAATGAAGTGGATATAGGAAAAGTACCAGAGATAAGGCGATAGAGTGTAAAAGATGTGGAAAGAAGGCTACATGTATAAAAAGCTCGAAATAAGAAAACTTTCTTATGAAACAAAACGTGTGCTCTCAATTTTACATTTTCCATATTATTGAAATTCACAAAAAGCAATAATGTGAAGTAAAAAAGAGAAACATGAAGTAAATAGAAATGGTAGGTATTAATAATAGCGTTGTTACAGTTAAAATTAAGAAAAAGAAAGGCGGACCAGACGGCATTTTCCTTTCTGCTTTTACATAATTAATTTTTTATCATTTGAAGTACTTTCGAAATGATAGTAAGATAGGTGGAACAGGACAATGCAGGGAAAATAGATGTCTAGATGCCTGTTCAAGTGTATCTCTGTGTCTTGTCTCAAAGTCTCAACGTCTGACTTGACTGCCTTGTTCCAGTTCAATGAGAATAGGAAAATAACTAGAGAGAGAACACCAGCAGCGTAGAAATAACTACAAGTATGTATGTTATTCAAGTCAAGTCAAGTCAGCGCTGTTGGAGACAGCAACAACGACACCGCAACACCAAAAAGCTAGACTTTTCTCTTTAGCAAATAGAAAAACGGAAGCAATAGTCGTCTTATATAACAGCTTTCCGGGAAAAACTACAATTCTACCGCCGCACAACCGTTAGTACAATGCGCTATCATCCTCATCGTAGCCATCGTTTATTCTCCCATTAGCTATTCATTAAATGTATACGTGAAAGTTTGCAGAGAAAACGAGAAAAGAAAAAAGTAATAGACTGGTTGTTTCGTTGGTTGGCAGAAAGTGCCATTAAAGTAAAAGTGAAACGCAGAACAACCAACAACAAAATTTTTAGTATTATTCAATCCAGCCACTCCGACATATGTCATGTCCATGTCATGATGATGATGGCAGTACTACATAACAGCAGTGTGGTGGTTGTTGATGATGTTACATGCAAAACGCATTTATTTATGAGTGCCCTACTTTTCAGCAAAACTAATATAAGTAGTACTACAAGAATCCTTCCACTAACAAATAACATCAACAACAACACAAAAGTTTATATAAATATATCATATCATTATCATCTAAAGTAGCGTGAACTTCCTTCCTTAATTGCATATATATTCTTTATATGCACTTCTTTCTTTCGCCACTCTATACTGCAATATAACTTTTGGCAAATAACTAGAAAAGCCACTGGAGGCATCATAATCTGAAGAGTCAAAGGATAAAAAAATGTATACAAATGTGTATCAAGTGAAAGTCAACATTACGCCATGACGTCGACGTCAGCAATAAAGAAAGTAAAGTGCTTACGGGTATGAATGACGCTAACTGTATTTATGATGTAGTGGGCGTTGGTGCTTATGTATGGATTTGGACGGACATGGACACATGAAATGCATATGGACAATGTGAAACGGTATTTTATTATCTGTAATCACAATCACTTCATTTGACTGTTTTCACTTCAAGAACTTCAAGTGAAATGAAAGCTTGCCAAAATATTTTTTATGTTTAGGTCCAGTCCAGTCAAACATACTTTTGTTGTGAATGACCAGACCAGTGACCAGACCAGACCGCCACCTCTTTTCTTCATACTCGCTTTACTCACTCACGTTCACTCAAAATATGCTGCATAAACACAGCAACACATGAGCAAATCCTATTATGACGTCTGCACCTTTTCTAAAAGCTGTTTTACGTAGTTGCTCTGATTCATCCATCCGCTTTCTTCTTTTTTCCATGCACTTTTTCTCAAATGCAAATCTCACGACAGGAAAAAAATCAGTTCAACGCAACGCAGAACGATAAAAAATTTTGGTCTACTTTTTTGGCCACTTTTTCTTCTTACAAAAAGGAGAAACTGCAGTTAAGTCACTATAATAATAATCATAATAACAGCAAACGCAATCATAATAGCCACAACAAATGAGTTCAAACATATGCAGCAGTCAGTCATAGTCAAGTCATTTAAAGCCACGAGGAGATTACTTCACAAGATAAGAATCTCTTTTCTTCTCTCTCTCTCTCTGTTAATGTTAAACTATTACTTTTGGTTTTTTGGCCGTTGTTTTCTTTACTTATTATTCATGAACATGAACACATGCAATAATAATACTTTTTTATGGAAGAGGAGATTTGAAATGCACGACACACAAACACACACAAAACCCAACACACGATAACATACCATTGCATAAAATATCTTGTAACTTGACTAGCATGGTAATTACCAAAAACAACAAGCCGTCTTGGAAGAATAGAAAAGGGAAAGATGATGTGTGATGAGACTGCAAATTGTGAAAAAGTTGCTGACGCTATTGCACCTGTAGACCTGCATCATCGCTTTTCTTTCCTGCTATCGTCATACCGTGTCATGATGATGACTGCATACTCATAATTATTTTACGTTCTTATTAAAAATCATCCAAGAAAAACAAAAAACCACACCAGATACACACACACACCATAAACACACATGCACAAAGTTATCCACACCGACAATCCAAAAGAGGAAAGATGAAGAAAAAAAGAAGACACGGCCAAACCAACTTCTAATCCATTAATGAACTGTGTGAGCACACGACAGCTTGCAAACCAACCAAAGTCATGTAGAATGTCTATCTTCAAAAAAAAAGGTTGAGTTGAGTGAGTAAAGAGAAAAGGAGCAACGCAAGTACATTAGCAAGTCTGAAAATCAGTCAGTAAGCAAGGAAAAATACTACAGTGCGGTGGTGGTGGTGGTGCTTTCCATGTGCATGTGATTCTGCTCACCATTACTAAAAATGTATGCTCTTCTAAAAGTAACTATGCTTTTTTATCTGAAGAAGAAGAAAGAACGTTCTCTTTTCCGTTGTGAGCAGTTGAATTCGCAGACTCACAGAGTTCTCTTATTATACAAAGCCATTTAATACCATCTAACATCTCACTCACTTCCTTTTTTTCCACTGGCTCTCTTTGCTCTGGTTTGGTTTGGTGTTGTTGATGATGTGATATGGTGTGGTGGAGGATTTTCGGTACAAGTGCACTCAAAAAAACACATTCTCAAACAGTAATCGCTTGGCCTTATGTACTTACATGTATACATATTTATAAGTAATCATAGCAGAAATAATAAAAAGTGAGAGAGAGAGGGACAGCGAGAGAGAGAAAAAAACCGTAAAACTAAACCATCACAGTTCAACCTTCGAGTTTCACTCAAACAGTTTCACATTTCATATGTCATGCCATGCCATTTTGTTGGGAAAATATATGTACGCAGCCCCAGAATCCAAAGTCGTCTATGTATTTAGGTATGTAATATTGCATAATAAGAAGTGTGAGAGAAATGTGTGTGCACATGAAAGCGTGCCAACTGCCAGCAAATATTATTATTAACGTGCGGGAGAATTTGTACTGACATATTACTACATATTAGATACATATATGAGTTTTTTTCTTCTTGTTGTAGAATGAAAATTTTGGGATGAAGAAGACATGCGAAGAAAAAATATTCATGTAAAAGCTTACACACAAAATATGGGTTAGAAGAAATAAAAAAAGGCATGGCATGTGGATGTGGTGCCCTTAACATAATGTTCCGGGAAAAGTGCCGCTATGACTAGTGAGTTGGTTAGGTTGACTCTCTCTACTACAACCACTACTACGAGTCATTCAGTTTTTGGTTGAAGTAATGGGTAATGTATAGAATGTCTTGCTAGTTTACTACACGTTTTTGATGCTTCCCAATGGCTAAATGTAAGAAAAGAAGAGAAAATGCTGTGTGTGGAGTGAGTGCCGAGAGGGAAATGCCAACTAATGTATACTTTAGGCCAGAGATATCTACATAATATTTCTATGTATTTTACTATTAATATTTGAAATTGGTTTGTGTAGATACATACATTATACATGCATAGCGAAAATGTGAAGGATAATTCCTAAGAAAACAGAGCAGAACGATGAGTGGAGCAGGAGAGTAAGTAGTGAAAAAAGAATGAAAAGTTCACCAAAGAAGAAAAACTATTTGTTGTAAAAAGTAAGTGTGGTAAAAGTATTGTGTATACATGGCACTCTCACATTTTGTAAGTTTTTGAGCACTAAAAATCAGACGAGACTAGTCAAAAGAATTGAAACAATATATCCTCTTGACTTGAATCTTTTTCATTATAATATATTGGAGAAAGCACAGATAAAGAAGCATTAGGTACAAGAATACTTCTTTTATTATGACATTCCTTTTTCCATCCATTCCATCAGCAGCAATTTAGCAAACAAAAGATCAAAACCAAACCAGACAAGAGAATTAGACAATGCGAAGGAAAAAATCATTCCATTAAATTGGCTAGAGTTGAGTGTGAGTGGTGTGGTTGTGATGATGGGATGGTGAAAGAAGAGCAAAGTGTTAATGATAATATTCATTTCGACTCACTCAGCATTAATATACATTGGTTTAATACACAATCCTCTTCACTCAGCACATATTATCATCATCAGCATCATCGTAACTCTGTAACAAGCGTGTAGATGGAAGATGGAAGTGGTGTGGCAAAATTGGTAATATCATTACCACTTCATATAACCTTATTAGTATGCATTGAAAATAAGTCCTTTAATAGGTAAAATGTAAGGTAATGTTCACATAACATGCATGTAAATTGACAGCTAGGTTATTTATGCAGCCAATTTGCTGACTGACTGATCTGATACTAGAGAAGCTACTTTCAACAAGCCTAACCTAAACACAAAACCAAAGTAAAATGGAGAAGATGGATGACTAGCTGCATGTAAAAATATATACCCAAACATAGGCATACTTTTATGCATCCTCCTGATAAAACGGAAAAACAAAAAAATATTAATTTCCTGTTCAAAATGTATGGAGGAAAGTAGCAGAAGTAGTAAAAGTATCAAAACAGGATATACGACTACCGATGGCGACGATTTTGGAACTAAGATCGAAATTTTTGACAGACACAGGATTTTTTATAAAAATCCCTTGCCACTTACACTCTGTTTCTGGTGTCTGTACACATAGGTATTACGTTAAACTACTTTTCGTGTTCTTCTAGCTTCTCATGCAGCAGTAATATATCATTCATTAGCACACTCTCTGCCTTTCCTGTTAGTGAGCATTCGACATTACAGCTTTTCTCTAACATGTTCTTCCTTTTTTTCTCCAAAAATAAAAAAATGTCTGCATACTGAAAATGAACTGATCAGACTTTCCACTCAGGTCAGTTTCATTCACTCTTGAATATACGCAGTAGAAATGAGACAGGTCATCGTCATATCATATATCATCCATCTTATGTATATATTTCCATGATCGAAAAATAAAATCTAAAGAAAAAAACCTAATCTTGCTTGCCTATCTCTGCCTTCATTTCGTTTTCGTACTCACAAACAACTTTCATCAACTTTATTGTTATGATCATCATTCTCCGTTACTTTCACTATTGTTTGTTTTATTATTATAGCAGTAAAATGCCTCCTGAATCTTTTATTGTCATAATAAATACCTATTTTCATTTTCGTTTAGAATATATACACAGATACACCCGTATGTATATACCAAGTAAGCACAATTTGTGTACTCCGCCTGTTTTCTCCTCATTTTCATTTCCTTTTCTTCCAGTGAAACTTAAAATGCCTACACACACCCAATGAATGAATGAGTGCATGCAGCAAAATAATATATTATTATGTTATAGACATCACACGTAAAATTGCAGGGTACATTTATTATTGTACATAGCGCACATACTTGACTTCTCCTTCTGACTTTTTTATCTAAAACACAAAGAAAAAAATCATAGAGTTGGAGAGAAATGACCTTTTATCGAGATGAATCTTTCCCTTTCTTTCTATTATTCTTTTATATTTTCTTCTCTTCTTCTCCGTAAACTTTTCCTCTCGTCTGGACAAAATACAAATGAGAAGGAAAGAATGAAAAGAAGAGCGAGAGAGAATAAGCGGAAAATTGAGTGAAACACGTAGTAGCAGCGATAGCACAGCAGTAATGTGAGAAAGTCAAGTAAAAACTTGTCTCTTTAGAGAGCCTTTTCCACCGACTTTTCTAAAGAATGAAAGAGGTACCCAACCAAACTAGCAACCTGACTCATTCATTTTGCAGTTTACATTACACCGCCACCAACAGCACAAGACCACCGCCACCACTACCACCACCTCCACCGCTACAATCGTAGTATTCCCCGAACACCTATTATATTTTGGTTCATTACTTTGTTTGAAGAAGAGCAGAAGGATGACTTAGTCAAGTCAACAAGAGAGTCATCATTTCACGTGGACTTTTTTACACACAAAACTATTAAGTGTGCCGTCTTCTTCCAAAAAGGAGTAAAAATCCTACACCCAAAAAAAGAGCTGTCGCTGCTGCCGGTAGAAAATGTATAGTATACCCAAGCCACACTTGCTTATTAAATTAAACTACACCCATAAAAATATCCTTCAAGCAATTACGGATATTTTACTTGTATATATATGTCTCACGAAACGAAATATAAAACGAAGCAAGGTTCATGACGATGTTAATATTATTATGATTCATGAAACATGACCGGCTGTGTTGCAAAAATCAAATGCGGATTGGATGCATACAAACACACACATACAGCTCAGGATTTGGCTTAGCTTTTCCTTTCCTTTGGCATTTTCTCATTCTCACTTTTTCTACCTATTACACTAAACCGCATGCATGTATTTTTTTGCTTGTGTTAGAAGTTTAGTATGTTCATGAAAAGTAAAAGATAAGCGTCTTGTCGTGCATGTTGTTGGCGTTTTATGTAATACACATTGCTTTGCTGTTTAGTTTATAGTTGGGTCGGCAAAATAGAAGGATACGAAGAAGATGGAAAATAGAGAGAGAGAACGGAATAAAAAGGGCAAATGGCCAAACTAAACGATCCATTAAATATTCTAGTTAATAATGTGGCGGAAAAACGACGGCAAGTTCTACAGCGTATAAAGTAAGCACTAGGCACACATACTAAACATATTATAAGTTGTAAATTGGAAACATCTGCTTTAACGTTTCTTCTTGTTACATGAATACTACACAAGAAAAGTACACAACTACAACATCCGTGCATGGAGATGACGGTGTGGTGTGTGTGGAGATTGGAGATTAAGGCATGCTACTTTTTCTTTTAAAAGAAGCTAACTTTGGGCTGACGTTGATGTTTGAATCATTTGCTTTGCTTTTTTCAATGTTCAAGGAAAAAAAGAAAGAAAATAATATAATAAAAAATTATATATAGAATTATAATATAATTATGCTTATGTAGGAGAAAAGGAAATGACCTTATCATTCATCTTCATTAGAGGCTAAAACTGAGTAGAGAAGAGACCGACTGAAGGTGGAGTACCTAATACCTTGGTTGAAACTAGCCAAAAACTTAACACATTCCTGCTTTTTACATGCATTCTTTGTTGTTCTTTATTTTATCAAGGCTAAACATAGCATCTTGACTTGGCATATGTTGGAGGTATGGTGTATAGTGTATATGATAAAACAAACTTGGAGAACTAAAAGATGCTCTGATTATCTCATCGGCGGAATGATTTTTATCGCAAGAAAAAACTATCAAACGTAAGTAGTAAAAATTATGGGATAAACAATATGACAGGAAAGAAGACCATGAATGAAATGAAGGAATGTTACGGAATGTAATGTAAATGTGTAAGGTTGAACGTGTGTAGTGCTGTGCAGTGTGTAGGAGTGAAAGTTTACTCAGGCAAGTAAATGGATAACATACGTTGCTGTTCAGCTTCAGTTCAGATGATCGTAAATTTTTCTCTTTACGTTTTTACGACAATGACTTTGATAAGAATTAATGGTGATAGGTATAAAAAAAAAGGCCTTCGTAAAAATGATGAGCATAGGGACACATAGGAGACTTGACTTAGCTTTGCATTTATTTACAAGGCTGCTTTAAAATTCATCGGTGTTTCTAAAAAATGTTTAAGGAAACTTGTGTAAACGATTCATAATTCATCGTAAAATATCATGTTTTCCATTTTATGGTGTATAAAAATAATATTTCAAGACACTTACATTGAGTAAAGTGAGCCATTAGTTAGACAGTTATAAAATAATCACACACACGAGTCGACTCATGACCATTATCATCAAACTATCAACATCATACAATTATATAAATGATAACGTCGATGATGATCCTATCTTGTTCGTGTAAACTTCATTGGCAGTGATGATGGCTTTGACATTTAGAAAAAAGTGTGCTGCTATTACATTTCCTTGATGACCTCATTCAGTTAATCATTTTATAACACTCTAATGCCTGGGAAATGCGGAGGCATGAAAAAGATGTAACACAACATAAAGGAAAAAAGTGAAAAGAATACTAAACAACCGAGACCGAAGAAAAAAGGAAAGAAACGCCCTAGTTTCTTTCCGTTTTTTTGCACTCAATGTCAAAAACTGGAATACCAACTACATCTAGTGGTGGACTGAGATAAATAATGGTTGAACATTTGGTACTGGAAAAAGTTGTTCCTGGAGAAAGTTGAAAGAGGTAGTTGAATGGTATAGTATTTGCGCTGTAGTAGCAGGGCATTGGAGAAAGTGGAGCTATCAGTTTTTAGCAACCTACACAAGTAAAATCACTTTTTGCTTCTTTTCATTATCATTTTCCCCAGAAAATCGCAGAAAAAAACCAAAAGAGAAAATCCAACAGCAGCTTTATCAATTTCCCCCATTAGCCTGGAGAAAATGAAGTTGGTTGTCGTCATACAACAACCCTTCTAATAAGCCAATATGAAACATGATATTTCACATTTGTTTTCTGTCTTTTCTACATTACCTTATCAAATTGCATTGCCCATTGTTTTACTTGAGAAAAAAGGTATATATTGAATTCCACTTACCCACACTCCGATCCTCCCCCTTCGGATAGAATTTCACCATTTTTGGTACGTGGTTTATGGGAATGGTGTGCTGTGCCTCTTGTAAGAGCACAGACACCCGCCACTTTGTTCACTGCTGAGAAAAGTTGAAACTTTTCTTCCTTGTCACTCTCACCACTATCACACCACCACCAGCTGCACCTTTTTACTAACAATGTTTCTCTCAGGTGAGGATGATAATGGTTCTGCTCATGTAATCCTATACAATAATGGTGACGGTGGTGCTGATGGCGACACTGACACTTATGCTGCTGCTTGTTACTTATATTACAATTACAACAATAGTTACTCACACGACAAAGACAACTACAAGAACGACACAAAAAATTACAGTTAGTAGAATAATAACACAGTCCGGCCGTGAAAGTGGTAGGAATCTTTCTCTTTTGTTGTCTAAACAAGTTGCTCTTGTTGTTGTGTGTCTTCTGAGGATGATAACGATGATGACGTGCTGCTAGTAACTTGTTCGTTCTGACAACTTCCATTAGAGGCAGAGGGAACAATAGGCACGAACACACACGGCACAAAAATATCAAAGATAATTGGCAGCTAGAAATGTAGGTTGGATTGGATTCTTCAAGTAATGTACTGTTGGACTGTAGTGCTAGGGGCGATGATGATGGCAGTGGTGGTGACGGTGACCATGTTTTTGTTTTTGAGAAGGAGAATTTTTGTGTTTACCACTTCCTTCCGGTTGTTTCCTTTTTGGTAAAAAAGCAAGGGAATTCATGTCATGTCACCAGTCAGTTACCAGTAAAATGACATTTTTTCATAGCTTCCGGTCAAAGTTAACTGTTTGAGGTTTACGTGCGGTTATATTTCTTTTTTCCTCCTTTTAATTTTCCTTGTTTTGATAGCATTCTGTTTATACTCAGGTACAACTGGAAGAATCGGTGAAAAATAAATTATGCCAGTAATTTCAGGTGGATATAATCTTCTTGTCAATGATTTATGATGTAAGGTAAACTTCCAAAATCAGTCCATTTCTAATTGGTACAGGTGAACATAAAGGGATTTCCTTAGTTTTTCCTGGAATAAAAAAGACGATGAAACAGCTTATTAGTCACTTTATTACACAAACTTTAATCAAATTCTATATTTGCTTTCGACTTTCATTTAAAAATATCAACCCAAATGAGGTAAACTAGTGCTAAAAATACCAACCTAACTCCTTTACTCTGTCAACCTAGTTTACTCATGAAATGTCAGTCCAGTTATCTAACACCTTTACAAACTTCCATGTCTCATGCCCCAAAAAACAAACTGTAGTAGTCCCTGTCCCTGAACTACTAAAATGTAATAATGTAAAATGCTAATGACAAATTATGCTTACAACCTTACAATATTAATACCTACATGTGTCTTTTCACTCAAGCCAGTAATAATTACTTACTATTCAATTCAATATCAATTTTCTCCACTTGAAACAGAAGCAATAAAAGACACTTACTCCATTTCTCTTTACAGCTCACTCAACCTTCCCTTCCTTTTCCCAACTGAACTCGTGCAATAAACCATACTAAACTTTATAATGCAATGAATGATATTGATGGTCGGTTGTGGTTCCATTTTATGACAATGATGAGAAAGGAAGGCCAAGTTTCATGCAAAAGACACTTCTTCTGCAAGGCTAACCCTTTTATTTTCTCTGTAAGTCCACAATCATGAATATTAATATAATTCTCCATAATACAGTATGACTACCAGCCCTTTCACCTCCACCACCACTGCACCGGCTTTTACTACTCGCATAATGCAATGCATAAAGATTTTCATTTGCATAATGATTCTCCACGACACCCTCTTCAAATTTGAAATGGGCTTTACCTCACAATCCATCCATACCTACCACCACCACCACTACTATATATTCATCCATCATCATCATCATTACATTTATTGCTACTCTTCTTTTCTCCTTTATATATTGCTCTACTTCAAATTCAAGAGTAACATAGATTATTTTTCCTTTTATTATTATTATGTGAAGTAGTACACAAGACAGGAGAGAAAGAGTAGTAGAACAAGTTCAGGGTAAGGGCACTCACACGCTCACCATTCCTCCACCCCATCGCATCGCTCACTTCATTTCACTTCAAGTGAAGTCCAACCAAACAACATGCAAACATTTCAAAGTAAACGACATGCATACAAATTCTTTAGCAGTGTTTAGTGCTTACCTATGTACTACTGCCAAGGCTTACACAATAGTGTTGTCGTTATATGGAGGCTAAAATTTACTTTAACTGGGGACTACTGAACACTGAACTATATACCAAAGAAGTATGCAATGCAATATGTTTGCTCATTTTCCCTGATAGTAATTCTACTTGTCTGCATAGTAAACCGTTTTTTATCATAATCAATCTAGATACAAATATGTACACAGCGAAATACTCATAAAATACTTGACGCGACACTTACTTAACTGGAACCTTTTGGACAATTTCAATTGAACACAAAGAGATTTGATAGGAAAAACATTAAAAGCCTTGTTATAAGGTACCTATAAACCCGTGATAAAAAAATGAACTCATATTCTGAGCCAACTGCACTGGACGTATTGGTAGGATTGAATGTCCATTTTCAATTCAACTGGAAGCAGCGAATTTAACTAGACAAAAACACATTCACATGCATTGCATATTGCCACACGAAAACTGAAAATGTAACAGTAAAACTGAACATACACTAGTTAAAGAGGAAAAAAGCTAATCGATTTATTTAACTATTATTTTTTCAGCTTTACTCACACATAAGCACGAACACCATTTTTTCTATATCTTCTTTACAATCGTCTTCTAAATCCGGTTCAATACATTCAACATTGCACAAATACACTTGTTTGTTATCCGTCGCGTCTAATAACAATGTCGTTTCGTTATATTATGAATACTAAAAAAGGTACAATGGTAATGTACAAACAACTTCATAATATTGTATTCAAGTAAAAGGACAGAAGAAAATAAACAATTCTGACACTTACTTTGTCACAATCCAATTGAATTGCACTTGATATTATAGAGATAGAATAGAACAAGATAAAATTCAATAGACCAAAAAAATGTCCATAAATGACTGTGTGTACACATCACACTTACAGCATAGCTATCATAATAGTCACACAGACTTCGGCAAAACTACAGAAAAAAAGTAAAGTGATGTGTTTACACAGAAAAGAAACTACCTACACACCTAATCAAGTAGTGGTGGTGGCATGGTGGAATGTGTGGAACAAGAAAGAAAAATGAACCACTCTTCTTAACGAAAGGATTTGCACTGGCTACAAGAAATATAATGGCGTGATATGCAAGGGAAGCAGCCTACACAGGAAAAAAATGGCAATATGCAATTGCATGTTTTGTATACTAACTAATGTGTATATAAATGTACGTCATTCAACTGCCAAAAATGAACAGTTCCCCATAAACTATGGCCAGCAGCAACACTTGAAAAAATTATACAAGAAGTAAATGAAATGTATATCGTATATCGCTTCTTAACTTTTACTTCAAACACAAAAACGACAACAACAATAATAGCACGCGTTCTTTCACTTCAACTCTCTTTCTGATGGGGTCATTTGCTTCAAAAAAGAAAGCTTCTAGCCTCTCCCTCCGGTCAGAAAGTCGAAGAAAAAAATATGTATTTCCCCCAATATTACTCCACAACCACCACCACCACTGCAAGTTTTCTCTTTTTCTGACTTTCTTAAAACTCAGACGGGTATTAATCGTAAAAAGAGAGAAAAAAATCGGAAGAAGGTAAAGTGAAATGTTCCCATTTTTCTAAGAAGAAGCACTTCACTTTGTATTTATGTTTATTTGTTTGTACATATATTTGAGTAGTTTAATGTTTTACACATTCTCGACATGACCACTATAAAAAAGAGCTTATTACTACTTATGTGAAAGCTAAAGTAAAATTGAAGATCTATCGGGAAATTAACTTTGGTGAATCATTATTGCATTAAAAGGGAAAATAAAAGATAATAGGTTGATGTTACTGTTGTACTAGTAGCCTATCTTGGTTATAGTTTTCTGGCGTCACTTTGATAAATTTTCTTCGTCAGTTTTTAATGGGTTACTACTACTTCTCACGGAGGAACCAACTCTTTTCTTTATTCCTCCTCCTCCTCCCTTTCAAAAAGCATTGGAGCATAAAAAATAGGTTTTTATTTCCCTATTTGCTATGTGTGCGTGCGTGCATGTTGAGTGATCCAAGAAAAAGCTACCTATTTTTATGTACACTTCAAAGAAAAAACACCATCAACAATACAATACGTTACATGGAACAAGAAAAGAATTGAGCGACTCGCGCAACTTGAGTTCCATTTTACTCCCCCCGAAAATAAAGAATGAGTAATGCCACTGCCAAGGCTTCCGTTCTCTGTACACACTTTGGATTGGAACAATTAATAACCTCGCGGTGTGCTCATTTTTAAGACCAATTCCCTGAAATACTCTTTGTCCAGTATAAATAAATACACACACACTACTTATCAGGTTTAAGGTTTCGTTACACAGTCTTAAAGAGAAAGCTTACACATGAGAATTAGAACGCATGCGACGGAGGAAGTGAGAAAAAAATCGTTTGAATTTTTTTTCTTTTCACATCGATAAAAATCAAGGCAAAGGGTTGACGAAAAGTTGGTTTGGTAGGTACATGTATTTTGTTTACTTCTAATCTACGCTTCTAATTACATCGTTCATCAACCATAAGGTCAAAAACGGAAAACAACGCAAATTCACTCACAAGAGAAAGTAAAATACCTACACAATGTATGTATTTAAATTTTTATACATACATTCTACCCATTTCCTTTTTTCATCCACCTACCCAGCCTCTTTTGTGCACAACAAGGGGTAATTCAAATGGCAAAACTGCCAAAAAAATACATTTTTTAAACAACATGTAATGCCTAAATCCATTCGGAACAACAAAAATATTATTATACGCACGCACAAGGACGGCAATACACTTCCGTTTAGATGCTTTATAAAAATAAAACTGTTATTTCTGAATCCACCTTTAGACTGCGTCATAAATTGTTAGCTTTAAGTGCAAAAATATCATATTATATGTACAAACAAAGAAATTAGTGCCAAAAGCTAACTAACAAATCTATTCAACAACATTCACAATCTACTTCATTGGATAATCACAGAAAAAGTACCATGAAAAGTTGTAATTTAATACTATTGTATATGTGATGTATAATACCTTGAAATTATCATTTCATTTACATTTATTATGCAAATATTGTAAGTTAACCGCTTAAGGGTATAAGTCCAACCTAGAAAGTTATTAGGAGAAAAATCCCTTTATGAATATTAATTCCATGTTTGTTTACCTTCCATGGCATACTTATTAGAGCCCGAAAGTCAAATAAACTATTGGAATATTAGGAAACAAACTTAAATAGATGCCATATTTTCCCGTGCATCACCATATTGGTATTGGTCGCAAGCTTGTTCTATCATTTGAACATGAACGCGTGGGACTTTCACCATCTGTCTCTTTTCTCTCTCCCTCTTCAACACAAAAGTTATCTTATGCATTCTACGTCAGGATTTTACCAAGCAAATTCAATCGTCATATCAAACAAAAATCATCATCACACCACCATCATCAACTAGTTTGTACAAACCAAACTTTATTAATAAAGCTGACAGCCAGAAATAGTAAGGAAAAAATATGAAGAAAAATCAATCCTAAACATGAGAGAATATTTTGTCGATATATTGTAAGGCACTTTGAAAATGGCACTTTGCTTCGCACATCAGCTAGCACTAACCATATCAACAACTGCTAACTGGATTCATAGACTATTGTATCGTTAGACCGTGAGTACTAGTTCTGCTGATCTTGATCTTATATTCATTTACGAAGAAAAAATATCGAAAAATCGTTACGATTGGATTTACAATTATATTTATAAGCCTACAAACGATCAGAACAAAACTAATAACCTTAACATATTTTATGCCGTTCTATGGAAAGTTATCTATTTCTCTGCTCGCATTATTTCCCTATGGAATATGAGTATTCATCTGAGAAAATGGCCACAAGAAGAATCAATGTCTAAATAGTCTAAAAACTAGAAGGATGATAAAGTGTTGTAATGAGTAATGACCAAAATGCGTGTAGCTGCTATTAGTATATGTAACATATCGTGTAGACATTCCTAAAAGACGGAAAACAAGAAATAGTTTTAGAGGACAACGAACGGAAATATTTCCTACAACTATTATGCCAATAAAACCCCACAGGAAAAAATGACAAATGAGCTTCATACGATTATGATGATTAGGCATATATGAACATGCACATTACTAGCACACACCACACCACTACCACGCATCAATAAATAATAAAGTAAAAGGAACAAAATCCATGTTGCTAGTTTGTGTAATGCTTTATAAATGATTTTACATCACGATCACGACACTGACTCAATTGAAGGTAACACGAACCAACGTTTGGAACTAAATGTGTAAAAAAAGCTGACGAATGGGACTTCCAAGGTCCCTAAGCTAATAACTAGCAATGTACACATAAATTTTTCTGGCGACTACACATGTCCAACTTTTAAAAAATTATGCATAATATGAGCTCATTCATAGGTATGTTTTGTGAGTGTGTAGTGAACAAGCACAATAAACTGAGCATGTTTAATGGAATTTCTATAGTAGAAAAACAAAAAAATTGCTATGTTGCCAGTACACACTTAATTTTTGCATAAACACGACACAAATAGCATAGTCATCGTCAGTCGATTCATATAACATTGAATTTAAAGATGCATGCGTGGACGTTGTTAAATACCACCATTAACTTGCTACAACAGTCGTATTCCTAATAAACACATTTTTCTACTTAACCTGTACATTTACATTTACACATATTCATAAATTTTTCTTGAATACTCATACTCTGCAAAAAGTATAGATACATTCACGTTGGACTTAGATCGGTTATTGGCTACAAAGAGGAATGAAAACAAGAAAAAAGTCAACGTGAGTGAAAGCTCACACACATACGTTGCTCGTAAAGGTTTAAATGCACCCACACAACAGAAAATGAACATGCAACGAAATAAAAGTAGGTAATGTGGGTAGGAAACTAAAGGACATCAACAAAGCCACCAGTAAAAGCGACCATAGCTTCTTCATCAACAACACGCAAACCTGTCGCATGTTTAAATAAATTAAGTTGCTCCTTTTTAGCTTATTTTCCCCAGAAGAATAAAAGCTTACCACTTTAATTTGCAGGTTACCAGAGTTTACTTCCTTTCTTTTTTCTGTTCTCTTTGTCTTTTTTTTTCTTGGGAGAGACAAGTGAACACTATTACCAAAGTCCTTATTGCTTAATGGCCTAACTGTCTGCTACTGGTGTCTACTTACTACTCACTCTTTCTAGTCAAGTCACTCTGCTTGATATGATGATAATGACTACGCCGCACCGCCACCTGAAAAGGTTTTTTTTTTGACGATGGACAAAAGTGCTTTTTACTGCTTTTCTGTCAAGTAAATCAGTACAGTGCTTAAGAAAGGTGTGGTGATGGTGTACCTTTTGTGTACACACAAGCATGAAAATGGTAACCAATTAACCGAATGGGTTGGAAAACGGAACCCAAGTCACATTTTAAAATTGCAGTGTATCGTGATGAAATTAAAACAAAGGTTATTTGTGCGAGTGCAGTCATGCATTATTCAAATGAGCTATTATATGAGCAACTAGAGAACAACCTAATTATGAAGTCTATCGTTACTAATTTACTGCTTGTGTCGAGAGATGACCAGTTACAACACAGATGTCTCATTTTTCTCTCCTTTGTCACTTTTCGCCACAATACGTAAAGTAATATGTGAAGCACCAGTGCACCATCATCATACCATGCCAGAGGAGAGTGGGAACTGGAAACAAAAGGCTAATTTAATGAGCAATGTCTGTCTTCTAGTGAACTGGATAACAAAGAAAAAATATGTGTTATGATGGCAGTGGTGTGCGTAATTATAGATTTCCAGCATGAAAGCGAAATGGTCTATAATTAATGAATTTGTATTATTATTCTCATCATTGCTACTACTGTATGTATTATGTATGCTGTTGCTCGAGGATTCTGACAGGATTTGGGTTATATCTTTTTCAATTCAATGTACTTGTTCGGGAGCATGGCATAACAGCACAGTCGGGCAAAATGTAAAGAGAGTAAAATGATGACAATGAGAACACAAACTGGAAATTCGACCTAACTTGTTTGAGTGATGGTGTGTATGTGTGTTGATGGATGATGAAGAGCTTGTGAACTTAAATAAATTATCTTACACTGACTAGATATTTATGTTTATGAATATAGTATACATACTTACAATGTTAATGATGAGCAGTGTGTACAAATGGCACCAAATAGAAATTGGAATCTACAAGTAGAAAAGTAGGGAGCGTAAATGAGTTCAAAATATGTAAAGGCCAATTTGACAGACCATCACATCACAATCATCGTCACTTCAACAAGTATGAAAACACATAATCAATGTAACAAAGTTTGACTGACTGGTTGGTGGTGCTGGAAGAGTTAATGAATACAAATTATTGATGTTACTATATATCATAAGCTGTTCTTCATGTTACATGTAATATATAATGCCTAGTGAGTCAACTCAGGGCCAGAAGAGCAAGCGTGTGCCTCAGAACATGCTTTAATTTAATGACACATTCATTCATTTCATCTGATCTGATCTGTCTGCCTCTTGTAAACAAATGTGATCTTTTAACCCGTAACGATGTTTTGGACAAAATGTAACAAGGTATGCAATGCATATTGAAGTAAAATGAGAAATCAGGTTTACTCAAATGTTTGTGCTTTTACTGTAAAATTATTAAGAACAGCTATTTTTAAAAAATAATTCAGCAACACATTCCAACAATTTGAATACAATAGAAACTTTGACATGTTAGTAGACTATAGCTATTTGAAATAATATTTTGGAATAATCCATCATAAATGAATATACCTATATGTCAATGTGCCAATCTCCAAGTGAATAAATGCCGTGTTAGATTTTACTAAATGCAGTCAGTTTTATTATCGTAGTAAAAATATTTTACAGTACAAAAATATGTTGCTTCTTGGTTTTATGTGATTTCGTTTTGAAATTATCGTCAGAAGAGCTTTTGGTAAAGGTTAAATTTTTATGAGTTAGTGAGTTATTAGTTAAAGAGTAATTAGTGAATGTAATAGTTTTGCTTTTTGTTCTTCCACAAATAAAACTGTTGCTCTGTAATTACGAATATTATGATTGTTAAATATGACGACTTGTAAGCCCTTCGTAAAAATATTTACGTATATACTATTTTGGGTGACAGTTGATAAAGTATTCAGAACTATAATATTATTGAAATCGCTAGATCATCTATCAATCAATCATTGACGTGAAAACATTACCCGTACGGAAATTCGCAGTCAAAAGTTCACTCTCTACAATAGTAAACATTAGCTGAGAATTACGTGAATATTTACAATTTAAGAGAAATTCGTAGAACATTTTTTACTTCGAGCAATGAAAAAGTTTTTAGATCAACTAGCCATGAACAATGATGATTTTCTATGAAGTACAATAAAATGATGTTAAACGTATAATTTTAGTAGCAGACTAGCATACATCACGTTCATCGTGGACCACAATGATAGTAAAAAGCGGTTTGAAATCAACAAATTTACTTGAAGACAAAGCGGAAGTACCAAAAACAAATAACACCAACAATAATCAGCAAAATAACATAAACACACGTTCATGAACATGGAAAGTCCATTACACTTGACAAGAAAGTTGAAAATGTCGAGAAATTATGGGATATTTATGTATTGAAAAACGAGAAAAAAAAGTTGCATTTCACATTTTATTTTTGCTCATTTTTATCCTGGTATTCGTAAAGATAAAAAGGTTCCATTTTAACAGAATAATTATATTTATATTAGAATAGCACTAGTTTTTAGTGCATAATAGCTTTTTACTTTGTTCGTACTATAGTACCATTTTTCCCTTTTTATATATTGCATGACATAATGATATAGGTTGGGTATATTTATCTACAAGCTATAAACCACGTTCACCGCAACAAAAAAAGTTTGGCCTTCCTTTTTAAAACACATTTAACTTTTTACAATGCCACATATGCTGCTATAAATTTAAGAAAATTACGTGATAAAATGCCAGTAAGCCATATACATTTTAACGGTTTCCATTCGTCAACATACGAGCAAGCAGACCAGACCAGATTAAAGTGAAGCCTCATTGTTTGTTAATGACAAACAGAAAATAATTCATTTTAATTTTAAAACAAGACATGATTTCAATTTTGCATCTGTACTAAAGAATTGGGCTTATGGATGACTCATTTCTACATGGAAATGCAGCAACCAGAAGAGCGATGAATTCGACAGATACTGGATGCGGATTTGCTGATCGTGGGAATGATGAAGATGACTAATTGCCAACGTCAATATCTGGATGCGACATCATCAAGAACATTGAAAGATGGGATAATGATGAAACATGCATAAGCTGATCTTGGGTTTGTCGATGGGCTGAAATGAAATACATTTGTTACAAGTGATGGTTGACTATGTCAGAAGTATTGAGGCTATATCCAGTCGGACTTTTATGTTTAAAAAAATATGAATCCTGCATAATTACTGGAGGCATGTTTACGGTGAAATACGTCATTAATTTAAGATTCTGCAAGAAAATCCGGCTCGTAACTTTTTAATGAATTTCTATTACATATGAATGTGCACGCGGAGGAACACTCAAACTAACGAAAATGTTATCAGAGTAAAAAAACAGTATTGATGACGATCATAATTCATTTGCAAACCCTTGCACAGATTTGTTAATTTTATTAAAAAGGGTGTATACACCTTTTACCCTACATTTTACTGCAATTTATTGATACGATACGATACGAGAGGCAGACGGATGAGGAGAGGAAGAGGACGATGACGAAAGAGCGTTTATCACATCCTCTACCTCTTACTATATCATATTATCATTATCATCCATCCGCTTCTTCATTCGCTATTTTTTCATTCTTTTTCATTTCTTTTTTTTCTGTTGGAGTGTTGGCTGGGCGTCAACCAAACCAAATCTTTTATGAACATTTCCCAGAATATAGAACACTACATCATGACACGACAATGACATAACTGTATTTGCACTGACTGAACCATTGTACAAAAAAACGGCATTTTGGAAACTATAAACCGTGACTACGTCTACTGTATAACGCCTTGTATCGTCTCAAAATGCTGACTATAAACTAAACAAAAGTGTTTATACTACATTGTTCGTGTCCATATTCTGTAGCATTTTTTCCCTTCATTTTAGTGCTTTTGTAGTAAGTATATGAAGCATATCAACATCACAGAGAGACTACAAATAAAACATAAAGTTCAACAAAGTTAAGTTTTTACACGCCTCGCTTTTTTAATTCAATCAAAGAGTTTTTCTTCTTTGCATGCAACATATTTTATCTCACTTCTAGCCTTGCTCGCAGAAAAACATCTCTGTCCTGCCGCCGAGTCGATCTACTTTCCAATTGTCCTTAAAACACGAACACCATGAAGAAAGCCATCATTCCAGCAAAATGAATCACAGCCATGCAAGAGCTCCGACGAAAAAAACTATTTTGTCACTGGACATCAAGTTTCCGTTTTTGACATAAAGCAAGTCAGAGAGAATGAGACAGAGACACAGACAGCTATAAAAAGGACCCGGCCTGGCCATGATAATGTATGCATTTGGAATGAATGCAAGTACACTTTCTTCTCTTCCCTTTCCCCATGATTTGTTGAATACCACCGAGAAGTTTCCGTAATAAAGTGTAAAAAATATGAGAAAAGCTACAAGGCTACATGAATACGTATCTATTATACAAGTTGAGGTTTCCACTTCACTTGACAGAATCAGAAGAAGACGAGCATAATGCAGAGGCAGAGGTAAACCAAAAATACCACATAATAAAAACTGGGTATTAGGTAACTTCAACTTAGCTGGAAGTTGATGTACAAGAATGGTTGTGTGCATAGATAGTGTATGCTTACAACAAGCATATTTTTCTTCATTTGGTTACGGTTACTCTATTTTTTCTGAAGAAAGAAGGCTGAGACTGAATTGAATACCCAATTTTCTACTACAACGGCAGCGACGACAAACATTGAATTACGTCAATTTTTCATGTGTTTCCCCGAAACACAGAATATTTTTTCATTCTTTCTTATACTCAGTCGCGTAAGACCCCAAAACGTAAACCAAAGTAAAAGGGAAAGGTATATCTTGAGTCGCGAGAATGAAGTGAAAGCTTTTTTATAGCTTTGCTGGTTTCTGCTGCTGCCGTGTGCAGCGGCAAGGGAGAGAAAGCAAGAGGAACAGAATCTGATTTCGGCTTTGCTTTGCTCTGGTTTGGTTAATGTTTTATCGAGCGGAAAAAAATCTACAAATAACATGAAAAGTAAAATATACTGGCTTATAACACGAAGAAGTCATTATTCCATTAATATTATGATCACATTGGAGCAAGCCAACATTATATTAATATTTCATATGTATATGAATTCCTCCGGATTGGGATCCGGATTCCCGATTCTTTTATTATGCATGAATGGTGAATATGATATCATGATAAGATGTCCTTGTTATGGTTGATTGGTATAGTTGATAATGTATTTTTCCATGTCGATTTGTGATTGAGACGCGACTACAAACGGATATGTCGCATACATATTCGCCATAAAGGAAAGACTTTTATATAAATCGGAACATGGAATAGAATTTCATGGATCACAATGAGCGAAAGTGGAATGAAATCCTGCAAGAGTCCATTTAATCCAACTTTGGTAGCCATTTCCAATACAATATGCAGATAAGAAGAAAGATGTATCATTATCTTCATTTTTGTGATTGCTTGTTCTGATATTGATAATACCTTGTCGTGATCTGATCAGTTGAATTACATTTACACAGCTGTAAAAATGAAAATGTAATAATAATGATAATGGCGTACTTTGGTAGTATAAATATTATTACGTGTGAAAGAATTTAGGTTAAATGTTAACCCAGCATCTGCTGCTTGTTCTGTTTTATAGGTAGGCAAAAGGAATGAAATTGGTTTGTTTGGATTTGACCAGGATTGTTTTACAACCCAGCACTCTGCAAAATGATGTGATGATGCCTAGCATGCAACTAGTCATGTCATTGTTTGTTGTTTCAAAAAATTAGCAACGAAAAGTGTAACGTAACGGGTAAATGGTAAATCAATTTTGTGTGTACAAGTTTAAAAGATTAGTTGAATATGCTGTTAATGTTAAACTATGATGATGAGCATAAGCCAATGACTCCACACAGTACAATGATACATGTCACAGGAATATGAAATGTTTGTCTTTTGTTGCTGGTTTGCATGAGTACGAGAAAATAGAACAAGTCAAAACAAACCAGTAGTAAAAAGACAAAATAATAGTAAGTTGAGTAACAAACAATTCAACATCCTTTAATTAACAGGGGCTAGGCATGCACTACGCACATTAAAACTTAACTAACTAATGTAACATGTGAATTAGTAACACTGTTATACGCAGAGGAGTAGGTAAAACATAATTGAAAATTTGAGTTCGTTTGTATAGTTATTAAAGCTCACTAAATTGCACATTTAATGAAATAAGAAAACCTGATAAAAATGGACACACGCACACACACATAAATCGTGAATACATGCACGACATGTGCGTATTATGCAATGAATAGGTCATAATGTGATGATGGATGATGTATCAATGAAACATGAATTATGCAACTCAAGACGCACCCGCGTACAAAACCCAACCAACTTGCTTAATAAAAAGGTTAAATGTGTCAAGTGTCATAGTGTAATTGCTTCTGTATCTTGTTGGAATGGAATTAAATTTGATTAAATTGATTAGATTTCCTTTTTGGGTATGACATAGAGAGACTTGTAATTAAGATAGATTTTGAACGCTCTTCAACATGGCTGAAATGGCCTATTGTTTAAGAAATAATACCATCATCAGTCATTTATGGCCATACTTTCACAATACAATATTTACTCGTTATGATAAATCAGCCACTAAACTTTTTTAAATTGCTATTTTATATGAAATAACATTTTGTTATAAGTAAAGTATGAAGTAACAAAACTTACCGGCATCTATATAGCAAGGATCTCCTTCTCAGCTTATCCAATTAACATGATGAAGAATTGCCAAAATTTGAAGCTAAATTACGTACAAGGGATATATCCCATCATATCGCATGGTTTATCGTGGCCCGGTTCCAGATGTATTATCAAGTGACAGGAAATGACGTAAGCAAAGTTTTCATGTAATTGAATGTCTAGAAAAAACTACCACACACGACACTCACACTTACACAAACACAAGTCGTCTTATTAAAAATTTCTCAGAAACAAAATCGATTTGCTCAAATCGATAACTTCAATTTCGAATTGGCATTTTTTGCATTTGCACCATGAGAAGTCCAACAACGGTGAACAATAACGACAACTTAATTAGATAATATTATTTGACGACAATGATAACACGATACGATGAACAACCGTTTATCACAACACAACTTCTATTTATTGAGGTAAAATCTCAAAAAGTACATGTTTCTCATAGACGACCTCAATCAAAGATCTCTTCTGGAATTCCAATACACAACATCGCATTGCATTCGCATTCGATGCATACTTTGTTTTTTGTATTTTAACTCAACTAACTCAACTATTCATGATTACTAATTAAATTTTTCCACATCTTGTTAAAACTTTAACTTCAGTTCAGGGTTCCATACAAGAATCATAAATTATGCACGTACGTTAACGATTTCAGCAACTAATCACATCAATAATCTCTAAAAATTCACAATTTCCCTGAATTTATGTGAATTAAATCTTCCATTTTTCGTACAAGCTCATAATATTCATCTTTATGTATTTTTTAAGACGTGCATGTATGTAATCTCTCTTATTCTACAGATCATTGCACAACCTAACAAATGAAATGTCCTTCAAAGCGAACAACTGGCAGTACAAGTACAGAGTGGCGGATGGTGTAACAAATTACAGCAAAAAAATCAACTTAATTAGTTGATTGATGAAATTTTTTATTCACTCTTCTTCTATCATTGTACGAGTAAAGGAATGTGTGAAGCATTATTTTGAATTTTATATCGTATAGCTTCAATAGAAGCAACAGAGATTTCTACCGAAGAAATTTCTAGGAAAAAATGACACTTGAAGCGAACACTTTAAAACTCTTCAGTTAAATGTTACACAAAATCACAACACAAACAACTTGATTTTTCATGACTTTTTTTCTGGCAAAAAATGTTTTCATAGATTCACTTGGAAAGATTGGAGAAGAACTAAAATCTTTCCAGCGAGCTTCCAGTCCAGTTCCAGCATTTTTGGTAGCTCGTTCCACTCTGTGCACTCGGAGTGTTTTAACCAAAACACGTTGTTAGAAAGAATCCCCGAATACCTTAGCAAGCCAGCCTCAGTAAATGAAGCAACAGCTGTACATACTACATACCCACTCATTCCTTTAGATGATCAAGTGTATTTTGCACCATGTATTCATTTTTATAGTGGATGAACGTGAACAATGTAAAGTGCATATTGAATTCCTCCACTTCACTTGCACTCTCTCGTATACACTTGTTCATCTTTTTTTTCACTTTTTGCCTGCAAACTGTGTAAATTGGATACGTAAAAAAATGCTGATGATTGAAAAGATAAATGACTTTATTTAGTTTTGTGAAACAGATGAAGGATAATGATGATTGATTTTAATTTATATTTTTTTAGTTTTGGAGAACAGGTGAAAATGTTCACAAAAATTGATTGTTTGTTAAAATGGCAAGTGAATCATCTTCTGTTACTGTTGCGCTGCTGCCGCAGGCCGTTTGTGGTCTATTCGTCTCCACACATTTGCAATGCAAATATGCTCATATTTGAAATTCTGCCTCTACAAATGTATGAATCACACGAATTCTTTTTACAGAGCACTTGATTGTGTAGTAATTACTTTACTACATTGTTCCTTGTACTGTGTACTAACAAAATCGTCGTCCTCTATATCTTCTTTATGCATTTTAAAAATTCATGTAAAAAATATGTTAGGCATACATTTGACTTTACATTGACAATGATACCGTATTGTTTTGTTGGTCTACTCCGCTCCGCCTCTATCGTCGCTCGTCTCCCTTTGAAAAAACAAAACAATATTTGTATTAGTTTTCTTTCAAAGAAAAAGATAAGCTACTAGACAAGACACGAACAACCAAAGAAGCGAAGTAGTTAGTAAAGAGTGTCGATCTTGTGTGTGTATATTTTAGTTGAAAAATTTAAATGGCAAAATATACACAAGATTTTTTTATGCTGTTCTGTATGTTGTGTTGTTGTAAGTTGTCGTGTTCTTGAATGTTGATGATGAGGATGATAGTAAGATGGAATGAGTGAAGATGATACCTTTTTTTTACTACAAAATGATAATATTATGCGCATGAGACTAAGACAGTCAGAAAAATATAAAAATGAAAGGAAATAATATATTAGGATAAATATATAGGTATGTCGGTATGTGATTTGTATGCAAAAATAAATAAAAGCGAAGGATTTTTTTTACAAGATAACTTGGGTTTTTTATAGGGATAAAATAGTCATGTCTCTTGTTTTATTGTAAAGTTTGGCCTCTAAAATGGAAAATTGAAATAGCATAATAATATTTTGATGTGCTATTCTTCTTTATGTTTGTGTACCTGAGTTGAAAAAAATTGTAACAAAAAAAGAGAACCTACTGAACTGAAATGTAAAACTGGTCTCATCTCATAATCATCATTATCATTGAATGCAATATGGAAAGAGTGGCTTTTCTTTGTGATGTTTTTCGAGCAAATAAAATGCATAATGAAATTTATAGCAATGATGAGCCAGCACCAGCACCAACGTGCAACTTTGTTTGTATGGGTTGGTATATTATTATTTTTTGATATGAAATGTGTGCGTAGATTTTTACGTGTGGGTAGCAAAAAAAAAAGGTTCAGTTCAGTAGAATTGATAATAATTATAACGATAATGATGATGATGAGTACAAGTTTTTTTATGATTCGAAAAAATGTGGATTGATGTGCTGATGATGTTGGGTTGGTAGTGTGTTGTGTTGGTTAGTGGAAATGAATTTTTTAATGCTTTTCAGCGAGTGCAAGCGTACTTTACTTTGATGCAGCCAGAAAAGAACTGAAAACGTTGGTGTTAGCTCTCTGGTCTGTCTGAAAAGTTTGGATGATGAGAATATTGCGAGGGGCATTCCGTATGGATAGGTATAAAAAATATGGCAAGGCAAGGTAGAAGTTTTAATGGACAAACTAAAACCAGCCAAGAGAGAAGGTGGTATTTGGTATTATTTCTCATAAAAAGAATAGAGAACATGGTTTGGTTACACGAAAAGTTTGTTGGGATCGGTAGTAAAATGCATTATGGTTTGTTATGGTGTTGGCGTCCTGTGTAGTTTAGGTTATAAATGTGGATTTATTGCTATTAAGAATATGAGTGGAGTGGTCTATGGAGGAATATGGTTGGATGGAAATGGATGGATGGAGTTTTTCTGTTCTTGTGCTCATTTTTGGGAGCTTATGCCTGTATACTTTTTGGATGGCTGATTGTTTTTATGTGTTGTGATGATTTTCCAATGTTAACTAATCGAAAGCTTGTTTTTTAGTGTTGAATACGTTACTATTTTTCACACATTTGATGTATGCAAGCAAATTTGAAACACGCTATGTAAGAATACATGGAGACAATGAGTGTGGCTCCGCTGTGTTCTATTCTATTATGGCTTGCTTGCAAGTGAAGCGTTCGCACTTCAGAGCTTTTTTGCACTGTTTACATGGAATGCTGCGCATCCGTCACTGGGCTTCCAGTAAAAAATGGAATAGTTCATGGACAATAAGAGTCAAACAGGGTACCTGGTACAGTACCTATTTATTTTTTCAGAAGAGGAGCACCTGTTCAACACCTGCATAATCTGGTTACTCGCCACTGGTGGAAAGCAAATTTGATTGCGTAGTTTTACCTACTATGTAATTTTAGAAGTGTTTTTTTAAGCATGCGAAAAAATGGTTAAAAATAACATACACACACGTGTACAAATATTTATCAATTTGTGGTTATGCGATTGCACGAGAAAAAAAAGTATTTTTAAATGGGTGGATGGAGAATAATTTTTTTGCATATAGTTTTCTGAGCATAATGAATTTCAGTGTAAAAAACTGAAACCATAATTTTTCATGGACACAGAAAATTTCTGGGAAAAAATCACCAATGGAACATCTTTTCTTGATTGCTTGTCTAAAAAATATGCATTCAAAATTTTATATGCGGTGAAATGGTTCCTTGAAAAACTGAACTGAACCTATGATTTCACTTCTTTGATGCATCTCAGTCATATCGTTCATTCACATGCTCCCGAGAAAAAACTACTGATCATTGTCCAGTGACCATCGTCATCATGTCCACTCCCAATGGTACTTTTGTTGCTTCTATTGAGCGAGATGTGGAACGCACCGTTTATACCTGGGCAATTCCAGAGTTTAAAGGCAAGTTTCAGGAGCTCGACCAAAGGAAACAGTTGGCACACTCAAGTCGCCGAAAAAATGGAAATGTGAAGGAAAAACTACCCCCAGATTCCTCCAATTTAGAGCTTCTCTCTGGAACATTCATGCGTGGTCAATTTGTTCAACAAACATCGCTTTGGTTGGTTTTAATTTAAAGTAAAATATTTTAACAAATTAAAATCCCAAATTACCCCAATTGTTCATTACAATTGCAACTTTTGTTATTTTGTACAGGCAATTGGAGCTTCGAAGAAGTGGAGTACATCTTTGTGTTGGCTTATCATTGTTGGAGTGCTTTCATCCAAATATAACCGAAATCTGGACTAGGTTTGACATTGACATTGTCAATTTTAATGGAGAGGTGGTCCATTCTCAAGGTGCTGGTGGAGGTTCACATTTCAGTATGTGCAATTCAATTTTTTAAAAAATGTACGCAAAATGCATAAATTCATTTTTAAATGTTTTTATGATTTATGAACGTACATATGTAATTTTTACAGGTTCTGACAACATCACAAAATTCTCAGTTCCCAGTCGAGCTGCCAGTAAGCAGCCAAAGACAGCAAACAATTGTAGTTTTTGGGAAACGGATGTGATTGCCATGAGTGAGCTGGAGAAGAATTGGGAAAAACTTTGTAAAATTGACGTGATCATGCTTCGACTTCGCCTTTATATTTATCCAGTGAAGCCGTTTGATGAAGCAAGTTATTTTGTTGAGTATCGTGAGAACGCGAAACTATGCTATACTTTCATGTCCACGTCAGGTCCATTATTGGACGCTATGAAATCTATGTATCAGTCAAAGGAAGGGGCGGATGTGACTTTTCTTGTGGAAGGTGTTCAAGTGAAAGCTCACAAGTTTCTTTTGAAAGGTGAGGAAAAACGGTTAAATGTTTACCGTTATGTTTATCTAATGTACATGCATAGAATAAATGCATAGAATGATGTTTATCCAGCTCAAAGTCCAGTTCTCAAAGAGATTATCAAAGAGAAAGTTTCTCCAGTTCAGTTGACAGGGATATCCGTTCAGGTGTTTGAGCAGGTGCTCAAGTTTTTGTATTTTCAAGACGCGTCAGAAGTGAAAGCAAGTTGTGATATTGAATTTCTTGAGAAAGTATTAAACGCGAGTTACCAATTCAGACTAGCAGCTCTGTCAAGATTGTGTCTGGTCCGGTTATTGGCCAACATGACAATCGAGAATTTTGGGGAAACGGCGTTTGCAATTTATGCACAAGTTCAGTCAAAACATTCCTATTTTAAAACGGAAGTGAAACGATATTTCATGCAGTGGGTTTTCAGTAATTTTCATTTTTATAAATAGTTATAAGTAAATTAAGTCGAAATGACTAAATAATTTATTGTGATTTTTGTTTTCCTGATTTTTTTCAGGAATCAACGGGATATACGAAAATCTAAGGCTTTCCCAAAATTGTGTAAAGAAAACAAAGCGTTATTTTTGCAGTTGGCTTTTGAAAATGTTCCTATTTTACGCAATGCGATTGTTTCTAATGAAAATTAGTGCTTACTTTCAATTTCAATGTAAAAAGTTGGTAAATTTTGTTTGATGAGTAATGTGGCGTTTTATACATAATTTTCATTTTGAAAAATGTTTTTGTTTAGATTTTTGATTTATGATATGTTTGTTAAAATACAATTGGTTGTTAGACCAAAAAAATCAATTCTCATGATTCACTTACCTGTAATTTGTCTTTTCGCCTACTTTCTTCACAAAGCACCCAGAGCATTTGAGAGAAAACGAGATTCCGATGCGCTATCTGTTGTTGCAGAATCAAACAAATTTTTACAATGGGAAAGTATCAATACATCATAAAAGGCACAGGTGCATAGTTTACTGTCAGTTAATTCATAATCAAATCACATTAAAAATCATTTTTATCGTTTACCAATATTTTGGCAACCCATCACATTTCATGTGATTGCCAGTGCCAGGCCAGTGCAAATGTCACGATCACGAGCGACATGAATCAACAAAATTTGCATAAATATAAATTTGTTTTTGATGTCATTCTAAAATCTAAGTTGAAACATTATTATGAATTCATGACAAAACTGTCACTTGAATTAAAAATGTGGCCAACTGTCCATTAAACTGGTCTACTTTTTTGGTGTCCTTTCACTTCCTGCACTCCACTCACTCCACCACAGCCAGCCAGAAGAGCAGCTGAAGATTGAAGTGAAATCAGAGACGAAGAAGCATAAACTTGATCTCTTTTTTGAAGAACAACACAGACGCAGACATAGACAGCCAATCCACTGACACAGTTTTTTCTCTTGAAGCATACACAGGATAGCACCCAATAGTCAGCAAGTCGAAGAAATGTAAACAGTTAACCATTTTCAATGAACCAGTAAACAAAGATGTGTTTTTAACTGTTAAGTTTAATTAAATGTGTAACTGGTGAAATCAAAGTACAAACATTCTTATGATCTTGATTTTGTATTGTTTACCGTGTTGATCTTCATTAAAATTCTAATTTTAAACCAAAATCCTTTGTCTTTCCAAAACAAAACAAAAGAAAAACGTTCATTAGCTGGTTTTGAATAGTGAAAAGGTTCTTTTAATTTTAAGAAAGGTTTTAAATTGAGAAATATGGCAGCTGCGAAAATTTCCGAAAAATGTGATAATTTAGTGGATCCTAAAAGTATTCTTGATGAAAATAGTAAAGATGCTGCTGCCATTGGGAAAGGTGACGATAAAGGAGAAAGTTTTCGGATAAATTTGAATTCAGGGATTAGTTCGACAAATTCAGGTGGTCAATCAAGTATCCGATCGGTTGATGACAATAATCCAAACGCAGAAAATGATACAAGGTTATGGGTTGGAAATTTGGATTCCAGGTTGAGGGAGTAAGTTTTTATTATGTTGAAATTGAAATGATTTTTATAAGATTAATTTTTATATTAGTGTGCTTTTATAGGCTTCACTTTAACAGTGCATTGTATTAATGTTGTGTTCTCTTTCGTTTTATGGGTATCACCTATTGAAAATGGTTCGACGGTACGGTTCCATCGAAAACTTCGACTTTCTATTCCATCGTACTGGCCCAAATCAAGGTCTTCCGAGAGGATACGCATTTGTCACGTTCAAAGATAAGGAGTCAGCGGAGGCTTGTCTGAAGTCTTTGGATGGTACCAAAGTACTGGATAAGCATGTTGCAGTTAGATGGGCGCATCAAGCCACCACCACTTTCATTGTTAGTTATTTTTCAATCAAATTTATAGCTTATAGGTGTATTCTTTGCTATTGGACTTTAAACATAATGATTAAATTTGAAATTTTAGGACGAAGAAACCAAACTAAAGTCAAAGCTTCCAGCGTTGTCCATGAAGAAGGATGAACCACCGTCGGAAAGTTCAGCCGGAAACTCGCAAACAAAAGAACGAGCTATCAGCGCGATAGAAGCAAAGCTGAAAGCGATGGAAAGGGAAAAGGAAGTGGGGGCTCCAGCGGGGTCATCATCAGCCAGTTTCTTCTATCAGTACAATAAGGAGCCTCAAGCACCAACAATCAAGCAACGACCACGGCCATACGATAGAAATAGGCATCAAAACCGCCGTCCTCATAGACGATAAAAAATAGCATGTAAAGTGAAGTTACTAGCTTTGCTGTATTTAATGGGTTGACACATCATTATAATCATCATCATCACGCTATCATTGAACCAGAACTTATAATAATTCCAAAGGAAACAGGGCATAAACAAAACAAAAATGAAATTATTATTTTTTAGTGAATAGCATTGATATTTTAATGTGAAAAATGGAAAAAAGGTACAAGATCTCATAAACTTGATCATGACGTAAAGTAAAAAAGTAATTAACTAGAGATTTTATTTAGCCAAATAAGTGTGTATATAATTAACAAAGTAATATAAACAATAAATACAAAATATAACGAGGCAGGTATTCATTAGATTTTGTCAGAAGAGAGAAAAGTCTAAATGTTGTTGTAGTTTTAGGGACCCTTTTTACGAATTTTCCGATTCTTTGAACCTAGAGAGATAGATTAAAAGGAAGAAATCCAATTTTTATTTTGTTTTTTATCAATGTTGTAAATTTACTGATTGTAATAAAGAAATTATTCTAGAATGTATTGCAATTCTGCTGATTCATTTCTTACTTGCACTTGGGACAAGTGTAAAATACAGTTTGACCTTCGTCGGCTGATCTTAATTGGAGGGTTGCATAGCTCATCTGCTTGTGGCCACATTCTTTACATTCTCGGTCGACTAAGGGACCTTCTGCTTCAGCCTCTTTTTCTGATATTAAAAAAAATCATTTAAACATTTACACTCGTGAAACGTTAATTAAAATCAACAAATTCAATTCAAGTATTTATGCAACAATGCTATGAATCACTAACTTTTCCCCTTTCCTTTCTTGCCTCCAGCGCTTCTCTCTTTGCTATACACATCAGGATCATTAAAATGGACGACATAGGAAATCTCCTGCAAATCTGCAAGAAGTATACGCGTTCATTAATTAAAAATTGGTAAAAGATCTTTCCAAATACGACATGGCGCATAGTTGGCCAATAATTTTCTAATGTCAATTTGTTCACTAGTTACCTTTCTTTTCAACTGGTGTTCTGCAAACGAAACATGAATTATCTAAACTTGTTCCAGTGGCAATAGGAAGAATGGAACCGCAGCAGGAGCAGAACTCGGGTCCTGACGAAAACAATTCTCTGACTGACATTGTTGATTGTTAAAAGCTCGTTCAAAGGCAAGTCAGTTAATTGAATTGGAATGTTTCAACTTAAAATTGACCTAATTTTAAAAGTCACCTATATTTATACACGTGCTTCTTGATTAATTCATTAGTAGCCTCATTGCATTGTAAAAAACCAACTTTGTGAGAAATTGTGTTCTTTCTGAAAAACAATCCAAATTCATGTGCGCGCGTTAAAAGCATCTCCATTTGTCCATGCAGATGAATGCTTGTATTTTGTATTTGTATCTGCTCGACATACCAAAACATTAAAAGCATCTGCTTAGCGTACAATACACCATCTGACAAAGTTTATAAACAAAAGCAGCCGCATTGAAGTTTCAAGCTTGTGAAAATTTAATTGTGATTGCAGTTAAATAGTTTTTCAGCAGTTTGAGTGAGTTATATATCCAGTCTTTGAATTACATTTGCTTTTTTAAGAATAATCTTGTTCAATCTTTTGCCGGTAGCGTTATTTAAAAAGTATTAACTGTTTTAAGCGTGTTAAGTTTAACGTGTCTGTTGTCTGTGTAGGGTTTAGTCAAGCGTGTAATTAATTATAATGGCACAGCCCATTCAACAACAGAGACCTCTTCCCCAAGCGAAGGAAGCCCTGCTTAAGGCGTACAACAAGCGTTTAAAAGATAGCGTTAAGTCAATGGTTGATAACTTTCAAGGTGAGAGCAATTTTGAAAATTTAACTATCTTTATACATTTTTTTGCATTTGTTAAATCGGCGTAACACGAGCGTTAAAAAAGTTGCCTTAGTTTTTGAATAAATGGATGAATTGTCGTGATACAGAAAGTTATTTCTGTTAAGTAAAATTGTAGTAATATTTGCATTTTAACAAAAAATTACATTTGAAATAATAATTTTTCCAACAGAAATAGTCAAACTTGGTAAAGTGGAGAATGAAGGTCAAGTATTCCGAGCGACACAGGCGGATGAAGATAATTTTGAAATGACTGTGAGAGCTGCAAACATGGTAAGAATTATCGTAAAGTAGAGTTAAGTTTTGATTTTGATGTTTTGAATGCAACGCCCATCTTTTGTTATTGTTGTAATTTTCCAACAAGCTGAAAGAACCTTTTAAAGCCTTTTCAATATTTAAAGTCATGTTCACAACGTAAAGTCATGCATGCAAATATTGTAATTGTAAAGAAAAATAGTTTTACTGTTCATGTTCAATTATTTTTATGTTATTCCGTACAATCAACAATACAATAAATAACAGTGTCTGCATTGATTTATATTTTTTTCTGGTACTACAATTACAGGTGCGCGCAGGCGAAGCCTTGATGAAATTGGTTGCTGACATCAAACAGTATCTCATCCTGAATGACTTCCCTTCTGTTAACGACGCCATCCTACAAAACAGCCATCTTTTCAAGCAGAAGCAACTGGAGTGTGACCGTAAGTTAATGACATTAAGAGATGACATGGCTGCTGATCTTTACGATCTTGAAGAAGAATACTACTCATCCACTTTCAAATAATCTGAGCATTTTTTTACGAGCATCATCATCATCAGCTATACATATATGCGGTACTCTTTTGTGCAGAAACAGCCTACATAAAGTACATTTATTCTTCGATTGTAAAAATATGTATGTAATTTCTTTTTGTATTTCCGTTTTGTTCACAAAAAAATAAAATGTCTTTTGTACATCATTTGTAAAAATTTGTGAGATGAGCAAGCATAATTGTTTTGCATTGAAAAACGTATTAAATGCATCCGTGCATGGATGCAATGCATGCGTTACCAGAAACATGATTTCTTCAAGTTCAAGAGAAGAAGATACATCGATAAAAGGCATTTTTAAGAAAGGACCATTCGTATCTTCCTACATGGCTATAAAATAAACACTTACATTTGCATCCTACATAATTTATTGTATTGTTACAATTTGTAATGACTTAATGAAAAGCGAAAATATTAAGTTAAACGAGCGAAAGAAAGAGGAAGCCATAAAAAACACATGAACATCTCGTTCATCATCCGATTGTTACAAAGACAAAGACAGTCTATTTTTATTTAAACACAGTTTTTTTTAGGAATTTTTCTTTATAATACTCATTTTTTATGTATTTTTATGTGAGCAGTTCACAAATTCACAAGTTACAATATAATATGATAAATGTATATATAGTTTAATTACATACTTATGATTTCCTATTATATTTTCCCGGTGAATAATTTTTGTTTTACTTTCTTTTTCTTTAAATTTTTAATACGCACGCTTTATATATCATGTCGTGTGTATATATTTTTTAAAGGCCATTTTTTACAGTTTTTTTCTGGACTTCAGATAAGTGTATACAGAATAAGTGCATCTGTAAAATTAATATTAAACTATAAATCATATCATCAAATTAGACTATATGCGAATAATGCGTTTTATTTAGAACAAGACATTTTTTCATAATTCGTAATTAACTCAATGTCACGTGGCGTCATTTTATAGACTATCACACTATTTTTTTACAAAAAAAGCATGCAAACTTTTTTTAGACAGGAAAAGGCGTACGAAATAATTAACCAGAGAAAGAACTT
>JAQFXM010000264.1:0-58396 GCA_034693345.1 Entomobrya multifasciata
TTCAAAATAACAAATTGCGTTGCTTGTTACAGTTACATTGACAACTTATAAACTACGGACACCAGCGTCCTACGACATGTTACATGTACAAAATGAATGAGTCATCAATCAATTGGTCAATGCACATGCTATGATGATTTCCTATTTCCTTACTTCTTACTTCATTGCACAGAAATCATATCTCATCAATTCAGATTTCAGAATCATACATTTAGTTCATTAATCAAAAAGTTAAAACAAAACAAACGAAGGCAATGCAATGATATTTACATGATGCTTACATACAATACATTTACCGATTCGTCATTACGGATGTATTTTGTAGCATACCTGATTTGGTTTTTTAGTAATTTACGTAACTTTTTGCAGAGTTATGAGATGAGTTACTTCTTTACTACGTGAGTTTATGAGCGAGCTCCCTACACAAATCCTTTGTGTCGCCTTTTTGCATCTCCCTCTGCCTATCTGACTAATCTGACTGATCTGATAAAAAACCTATACAAAACGTAATTTAACGTACGCGTACGTATGCTTCATATATGGGCAAAGTGAATCATGATTTCGATCTCACTTCACGCTTTACACTTCACATGTTCGATAGCTGTGCATAACGAATGGAATAGCATACATGTAATGTATTTTCCTTGTTTTCAATGCTAATTTCAAAGTTGTGGTAAAAGAGTAATTTTTGTTGGTCAATCAAATATTTTTTCACGGTCAAACCAAAATTACGTGTTTTAGAAAGTATTATAATACAAAATTTAAAAATTGAGCTAATTGTATAATTGCTGCATAGATTTACTTGCATAACATTATCAGCTGCTGATTGTGTTGTGAATTTTATTCACGGGTAAAGTACTTACCCAGGACGTTGCACACATGCAATTAATCAAACAGGTAACTGCGCAGTATCAAAAATTAACTTATATGGAGGTTAAATAAATATTTTGGAAGTGATTTACTATTTTTAAACTTTGTCCTTGAGAAATTTTGATGTGGGTAAATAGTTAGTTTGCTGATGAAAGTACTCAGAGAAACAGCTGTTTTTGAAGTGTTCGAGAAAAAGTTAATTGACAGTTGTTGCAAATGATCAGTATTTTTGTACACGATGCATAAAATTGAGTAGGAAATACACTTTTCTGTTCTAAACAATTTTTGCACAAAGTAGTCTCACGGGACGCCCGTGAAAACTAGCCATAATTAAGATCGGAAAGTTGCCAGTTGAAAAATCGTAGGGCTTCAAAGGAAAATTTTAATTTGTAGAATTGAATATTTTGTCTACTGTGAAGTTTGCGAAAGTTTGATTCTTCAGTTTAGATTTAAAGTTCCGATATAGTTTATGTTATGGAACGTGAATAAGGACGCCCACTCACATTTGCGCTTTGCTTGCGCTCTAAAGTATTTGTCAATTTGGCCGAGATTAAAATTGATTGGTTATGAATTATGAATATTGTGATGAATAAGTAAATTGTGAATGAATCCAATAATAGTGAGATTTCAATTAATTTATCATTTACAGAAAAGAAGCACAGGTGGAAGGTATTTCTGGATTTTTTCAGAGGATAAGCAATTCATTACAACATAACTAATTAAAGAAGTAGTGCAGTGTTCTAGTGCAGTCATACTACTGCAAACAGCTTCACCATGTCACGACACAGGAACGTGAGGACTATGAACTATGATGAGGGTGAGTTGGTGATTTTACGACTTTTATTTTATTGTGCAGTCATTTCAATTTTAATGGCAATCTTTGAAAATTTCATTTAAAATAGACTACGAGGGATACGATGATGTATATGGACATTCAGTGGAAGATGACTACTGCGTCAGTCCAAGTGGTACGTTATCTATCATAAGTATATTCTTATCTTGACAAGTTAAAGTGAATGTTTTCTTGTGTTGAGGTGACAATTTGGTATAAAACTAATTCATTTATTTTATTTTCAGTTTCCCAGTTCATTTATGACCGGTCTCGAGGCACCCAGATGTCTCAGTTTTTTGGGAAAGAGGACAACATCAGTGAGGAACCTGAAGAAGACGGCGAGGGTCAGGGAAGTAAGGAAGTTGAGCGAACTCGCCAGAGACTTGACTCTTTGACTATTGATTCTGCTGTGAAGGAGGCCGTAGCAGACTTGGTACCTGAGGAGGAGATTTTATTGAAGTCTTGTCTGGATGAAATCCATGATGTTGTGGGGGAGTCTTTTCCTGATAGTGTTATCACATCTCATATTCTCCATGCAAAATTCAACCGGGAAAAAGCTCTGGATAGTCTGCTGCGAGGAGTAACAATTGATCCTACCAGATTAGCTCGTAAGCTAGCTACAGATATAAATACAATACAATTTCTTTGCTCTTGTATAGTACAATGAATATATATTGTAGTCATTTTAATATTTGATTTTTTATTTTCCTTAATTCAATAGACTTTCCAAAGAAGCTAAAAACTCAACAGGGGCCTGCTCCCGCTGTGAAACTACAACCCGTTAAGGCGAAAGAGGCTGCATCATCTAAAGGTATTGGACAAAGTTCATAATTTGAAATTTTCAAATTCTTTTATTATACAAATGGGGATCTAACTAGTCTTTGTTTATTTTTGTTCCTATTTTTTCGATACTTGAACGTGGACGTTTATTTTTCCATTTTTCCTGTACAAACATCATCTTGTCTTTTTTGAAACTTGCTAAGGTAAGATCATAGCAAATTATTGCCTCAATTATTTAGAATTAACGGTATGAAAAACAATGGGTTAGTAGTAGATAAGGCTGTCGACATTGAGGGTAGTTTGGTTAAGACATCCGCTTCCAAAAATGGAGTTATAAGTGCACTCAAAGATCTATCAACCCCAGTGTCCCTCCTAGAGTCAATCGCATCTGATCATTATAAGAATATGGACTCGGATCTGGGAGAACTTTTACAATTATCAAATGGAGTCGCCAATCCATTGACAATGAACTCTGTGTCAGACTCCAATAATCTATTGAGTGATCTGGCTAATATTGCTCTGAAGACTGCCAGCGTGAGCGTAAATACCGATAGCGTTATGAAAACCCCCACCACTGTTTCCAACCCACTAATGCTTATATCAAATCCACTTGCTGCATCTTCAGTACTTGGATTTGGGGGGATTCAGGAACATCAGAGTCTAACCTCCAGTCCTATAAATATACCAGCAACGTCATCCTTATCTGGACTTCATCTTTCAAGCTCGAATCCCTTGCACTCTGCTGCAAGCCCGGATCAGTCCGGTATGGTCAGAGATCACTCCCCTTCAGCTATGTGCAAAAATCCTCTTCTTGGAAACGGTGGCATTAAGTCAAACGGAGTATTTTGTGGGAATCCACTACTGGCAGTGCAAAACCCCTTATCCATATCATCAATGTCACCCAAGTTGCCCCTGATTTCACCGAATAACAATATTAGCAATGGAGTGGTCGGAAACCCATTGTTGTGCAAGTTGGCGAAAATGCCCATACTTCCTGGGTCAAAAATGATGGAAAATTTAATGAAGTCATACGAAGAGCAGGCCTTGAACAACTTGGTGAAGGAGGAGAAGATGGAAATCAAAAAGCCACCACCACCATCTGTTGTACCTCTCACTCCGGCGCAACCTCCTCCTGCAAAAATTATCAAGTCACAGTCACTTATGTCACGTTACAAGCCAAAACCAAAGCCTGAGTACGAGCATGGAATAGTGATGACCAACAAAAAGCAAAGACTGTTTGAACCGATCTCATCGTTTCCAGTACCTTTTGATGATGGACTTTATGACAGATCTCTGGTGAAAGAAAAACCTTCTGCAATGGGCTTACGGTTTGGGCGAAAAAATAACGAAAGTCAAAACAAGGCCAGCTACTATGTGAAGAAAAATGACGAAAATGCCCTTCCATTCCAAAAAGTTTGGTCTGCTATGGGTGAAGTTTTAGCGGATAAAATCTTCAAGTTTGACACTCCTTCACCGGATGCCTTAGTAGGGACTGCGATTGAGTTTGTTGGAATGCGGCCTAATACTACTGAGGAGCTTTTGAATGTTTCGACACCTGATATTAATGAAAATACGACAGCATCAGCGATGGATTTTGGTCGGGAGTCCCAATTTGAGACCAAGGTCTTTCCTGCGGTTGGACTAAAACAAAATTCGAAGAGACCCGCTGCAACGTCTGTGAAAAGGGAGAAGAAGAAAGTGGCAAACCACAATAATAATAACAACAACAGCGGCAACAATAACGTCAAAATTAAAAAGTCTAGGTCAAAACCCAGCGAGAAATCTCGTTCCAAAAAGAAATGATGGTCTGGTAGACTAGTATCATCTATTATTATTAAGGATACGCATTTATACATTTGTTAGATTTAGAATTAGAGTAGTTTTTGATGCTGAGGCTACCGGATGTCTTTTAACATGTCATCGTCGTCGCACAAATTATCTGTTGTCAAATTACGAGATGAAAAATGTTTGACCATGTTTTTTCTGAGAACGAATTTGTATACAGGAATTAAAATTTTTTAGCGTGAAACCCATTACCCATTCATTTTAAAACCAAATATTTTTTTTCTAAGTCTAAATTACGTTGTAAGTTCCGAAATGGAAAAGTTTTACCAATTTTTCCTCAGTTTCTGTAACGGAACGTGAAGAAGGACGCCCACTCATAATTGCGCTCTAAAGTACTTGTACGAGATTTAAATTTAAATGATTGTCTTTGTTATATGCATGCCAAATAAAGATTAAGAGAAGGAATTCGAAAAATTCTGGTTGGAAGTCAAATAAAAGTTTGCAGTTTTCATATGCAATTTATAATTTCTACACTAATCCAAATGATTAATTAGTATACTATTTAGTTTTAATTTGCATACCCCATCATACATAAAATGAAGGTGTTCAAAATATAAGCTGATTAGCTTATCCTCATATTAAACCATTCTTACAGCTTTAGCTACAGCCGACAGGGGAGCAAATAAGCCAAGTACCAGTGCATCAGCAGCTTCAACATCTCAAGTGAAAGTTGTTCCGGCTTCATCCGGGAAAACTGTGACGGTGGGCTTTGCGATTTCGAAGGATAAGGAGAGGTCTGTGACGCCAACTCCAGAAGCTTCCAACCAGCACCCAGCAGTCACGGCACCTGTGACTCCAAAACCCACAAAGTACAAGATTTTTTAAATGAATAGCATATTTTATGTTTTAAGGTGGATTTCTTAAATTGATTAAATTTTGGATTTCAGGACGAAGGAGTTTAAACCAGAAACTGCCTTAAACGAATATTCCAAGGAGAGGGGGAGCTCAAAGGATTTGCTCAACTTACTTGTGATTGGACATGTTGACGCTGGGAAGAGTACTCTTATGGGCCACTTACTCTACCAGTTGGGCCAAGTCCCTAAGAAAGCAATGCATAAGTTTGAGCAAGAGTCGAAGAAGTTGGGAAAACAGTCGTTTATGTATGCTTGGGTCCTTGATGAAACTGGAGAAGAGAGGTAGAGTAGACTTGTGAATAAATGGCATTTGAATTAATATACATAATTAGGAATAAAAATCCATAATAAATTATGAAAAACAATGTGAATTGCAGATCAAGAGGAATCACAATGGACATTGCGCAGTCTAAATTTGAAACGGATAGTAAGACTATAGTACTCTTGGATGCCCCAGGTCATAAGGATTTCATTCCCAACATGATAACTGGTGCATCTCAAGCGGATGTCGCTGTGTTAGTTGTTGACTCCACGACAGGGGAGTTTGAGACAGGTTTTGAAAGTGGTGGCCAAACTAGGGAACATGCCTTGCTTGTTAGATCTCTAGGTGTAACACAACTTATCATTGCGGTGAATAAATTGGACACGGTAGGATGGTCGAAAAACAGATTTGACGAGATCAGAGCAAGACTGACAACTTTCCTCACAAGAAACGCAGGTTTCAGAGAGGCAGACTTGACATACGTCCCATGTAGTGGTTTACAAGGAGAAAACTTGACCAAACCACCTACTGAATCCGAACTAACGTCCTGGTACCAGGGACCTACACTTTTGAAGGCCGTTGACGACTTCAAACCCCCAGAGCGTCCAGTAGGCAGACCTTTACGTATAAGTATCAACGATGTGTTCAAGGGTCAAGGAGGTTTGTGCATTGGTGGACGAGTGGAAACTGGAATGGTACATTCTGGCGACAAAGTGATGGTTCAGCCTGTCGGGGAAATTGTCACCGTTAAAAGTAATTATCTATTAATTATTACGATGCATGTATGTTATTACGTATGCGTGTTGACGGCGACAATAATTTACTGATTTTACCCCTTATTTTCCCAGGTGTATCCATCGAAGAAGGGTTGGGCACAGCAGCTTTTGCAGGTGATCCCGTCATTGTATCATTGCAGGGAGTAAGTGATGCTAACATTTTAGCATCTGGGTGTTTACTCAGTGACCCGAATTATCCTTGTCGAGTGTCAGCAAAAATCCAAGCCAGAATAGTGACATTTGATGCAATGAACGTCCCACTTACGAAGGGATTTATTGGGGTAATGCATTTGGGATCTACGCAGGAGCAAGTCACAGTGAAGAAACTTATCAGTCAGCTTCACAAAGGGACCGGTGAAGTTGTCAAAAACAAACCGAGATGCATAGTAAAGAATTCTAATGCGTTGGTAGAATTGGAATGCTCTAGACCAATTTGCGTTGAAGAGTTTAAGTAAGTGTTCTATTAGTCGGCTAATTTGACATATTACTCTATTTCTAATTTTTACCTATAATTTATGGTTTTATCTTGTTTTGAAACAGGGATGTTAAGGAGCTCGGTCGATTTACGCTTCGTTATGCTGGTGTTACAATCGCGGCTGGAGTTATAACGAAGGTAATGTGAAATTTGATTATGGTTTAAGCAGGTAATGAATTGTAAAGTAAATATATCTTCCAATCTGTGTTAACTGTCAAATGAATAAATAAATCGTTTTCCAAATTTTTCGAATTCAAACACAACAAGCAAAATAACATCAATCAACGCTAGTAAATTTATTCAAGTTCGATTGTGTGAGCTGAAAAAATTCTAAGATATGACTCGCTGATCAACTTACTTGCATTTTATGTATCATCGACAAAAGCTATCTTCGTTAAAAATAAATATAAATTAATACACATACTATTCATATAAATTATAAAATTCTACCCATGAACGCTACCCCTTCTTAAGTAATAATTTAGAATCGTTCCGATCATAAAAGTTACTACTGAGTGACTGTTGCATTTTTCGTTGTACGTTTCAAATGTTTGGCAGGGGTGCATGTGAACTGGGAACATGCTGAAGATTTGACTCCATTTAGGCCGCGGATAATTTTCTCGCTCCATTTTGCTTTGACGAGTAACTTTTCCAGTGCTCTGAAAAATTTAAGAGTTTAACTAGCTGCACTGAAGTGTTCAAGTATACGTATTGCTAATGTTAGTAAAAAATTAAAACTCACGAAGGTATCCACGATGTGGTCTCATACGACCTGGAAATCTTTGAAAGTTCACATGAAACTCGCTCTATGCATTCTTCTGAAGCCAAAACATCTCTGGCCATTTTTATTGTGGATAACGAAGAAGCGTAACCGAATGCTGATGCTGCCTGCATACTCCTTCCAATCGGTTGGGAAATGACAGGAATAGGAACGAACAGTACAACAAGTAAGATAAACACTACCATGGCTAAAGGAGCCAGAATTAGAGTCTTGAAGATGAGTGATCTTCCATTGTCGCCTGAATTTTAACAACACAGTTTCATTTCAATTATATAGATAACCTTATATTCTTCGAAACAGTTATAATTTTCCCTTTCGTAAAATACCTCTGGGCTCCGGTTCATGGGCATCCCTATCGGTGGATGGAGGAGGGGGTGATCGCCTGCTGGCGTAGGCGTGATCATCATAATCATAGTTACTTGACTGTACGAAACTTTCTCTTCTCCTCGGACTTGAACCAGCACTTGCCAAACTAATTAATGAACATAAAACTAGTCCTGTAATGGTAAACAGCACAAAAGAACTCCGAATTTGATGATGCAATCGGAGGGTGACCACTTTACACAGGATCATTTTGATTTTTAGAATCTAGTTTTTTAAAACTGACTTGCACGAGCTTATAGATTCACAAAATAAAAATCTCACTCAGAAAGAAGATGAAAGTGACAAAGGGCTCGGCTGGGGAGGTGTGTTCACTTTACTATGAACACTAACTAAAAAATAGTCACGCATATCAAACTAGCCAGCAGAAAAGAAACTCATAGTGCAAAGATGATATGGTGTTTTATTGTGCTGTGAAGGAATTAAAAATGACACCTTATGTCTCACACGCACAACGTCACTTTTGAAACTGGCCAAGTGATAAATGATAAAAATGGTTTTATATGAACTTTACTTTCAACTTCATTCCGACCAACACGAGGCTATTTTTGGTATATTACTAAAAATAGCCTCGTGTTGGTCGGAATATTACTAGTAGTTAATGTTATAAATTGCTCTCATCATCATTCATAAAAACAGCATTTTCTCTCATACTGAAGAGAGTAAGCCTGAGAGAGAAAGTAAATCTAGGTGATGGGGTCATTTTAATTTAAAACGCTTGTCATTTTAGTCTTCATAGTCGCAATCAAAAGACGCACTGTCACAAAGTAAAGTGCAAGTACATTAAGTGCAAGTGCCAAAGTTGTTTTAAGAAACGTGTAAAAGCAAATACTTAAATGGCAGATTAAATACAAAAGTGATATGGGCAAGAGAGCAAACATATCATATAATCATCATACAATGTACAGGTAAATAATAATATTATTGCTTGAATATTAATTACGGGAAGAGAAGTTACAAGGCATGAAGTCAGTACTGAAGAAGATTAGTCGCCACAGTCAATGCGCTAAGTACCGTCATTTTTATCCATCATCCCGGAAATTGGTCTTCTAAAGACCAAGAGACTACTAGAAGAGACCATGCCACAAAAACGCTAAGGTAGGTAGGTATAACAGTAATATCAAGATTCTCTCGTGTTTTCGTCTTGGTATGTTTGAGGCAGCGTTTAGCTATATGCTACTTTTTCTAGATAAATTACATATTATTATCTTTCAACTCCTTATCTGCCCACTTTTTACAGACATGTTATTAATTCAACGGCAGATTTAAACAGCTTTAGGTGACGGATGAACAAAAATGCTCTCTGTTTCATAGTTGTCTTTTTATTTGCTTTGATGACTAGACATTTAAACATTTTTCCCTGCTTGACATGCGTAGGAAAAGTATTTCCATACAATATTATGGTGAGATATGAGTAATCAAAACCGGTGTCTTATGTCTAATAATATGATGATACTAATAAAGAAAATTATTGACAATGGCGCAGTGTTCATAATCATTTCATTTTTATGAGGTAGATAAGATGAAAGAATGTGAAAACGTGCCGTTTAAATACATGTTTAGTAAGTAGTGCGTTGTGAGAGAGCAAGTTGAGCAATCATGAAAAAGTTATAAGCAAAGAAGACTGAAAATTTGCGTATCATTGTTTAGACAAAGTGAAATGAAAATATAACGGATCCTTCTTTTTTTAAATGTTTGTAAAACCGACTTTGGTTGAGAGATTTCTTAAAAGGTTCAAGAAGCAGTGGCAGCCAAGCCACCAACACGTACGTACGGTCAGTAGTCAGTAGTACTTTAAAATAGCATTGGCTACTAAAGGCTGCTGTAATTTACGAAATATTTTGTGAATTATAAGTCGAGGTGGAAAATGAATTATTTCAGTCAGTCGTATGCATAATATGAACGTGTACGATTTCAATCTTGCTTTAAATACTAATTCATATCATCTTTATGCTATCCCAGTCAAATTCATGAAAAATTGTGTAGCTAAAAAAGTAAAAACATATCAATACCATTGATTTTTTCCAAGAATCATATCATTGTACTATTTATTGACTAAAATCTTTTGGCTTTTTTAATTAAATGAACAATAAGAAATAGTGAGGCAGGAAGACTTGATACGGTCCGGAGAAGCTGAACACCTTGGTTTTATTACTGCGCATGTCACGAAAGATACTTTTTCGATTAAACTTGTCTGTCTTGATATTGAACCCATTTACGTTGTATTTACAGCCGACCCTAATCTAATCTCCTGAATTTTATTGACCTGCAACTCAAATAATACATGATTTCTTAAAAGCTGATAAAAATTTAGCAGTCTCAATTTCGAGCACTTTGAATCTTTAAAAACAAACGTACTTGGAATTTGGTTACATGCAATGCAAAATGACAAATTTCTTCTGGAGACTGGAGCCGTATACTTGCATGTTATTTTTTTGGCCAAGAGAAATCTCTTCATTTTAAGATTTTATGGACTGGGCACAACTTAAGTCAACTGGATTACTGAATGCAGGTCAAGGAACAGGTTATAATTAAGGAAATCTTATTAGTTGTCACGTAGCATTGGAGGCGGTGTTGAGAGCGTTATTTCCGGTGGTGGTCGACTGTGCATCATTATCTCTGCGAACCCAGTCATGTTTCTCAATCCGATCTAGAGTGATCCTTTGTGTGATGTCGGGTTCCAAGATGTTTCGGACGAGCGAGGTCAGTACTGGCGTGAGAACGTCCTTAACTCTGGAACGGAAGTCCCAACGACGAGCCAACTGATCTTTGAGCAACTTTTTCAGATTTGAGTCATCGAAAGGCATGGTGGCGTTGACCATAATATACAAGATGATTCCAAGAGACCAAACATCTGCAAGCTTTGGGTTGTATGGCGTTCCACTTACAACTTCAGGTGCTGCGTACGCAGCAGATCCACAGTATGTCTGACTCAAGACACGCTTTCCTGGAACGAACACATTATGTAAATACTTTGATAAACTGTCTTTTCTGAAATGCTTATTTTGCTCGCGACGCCTACCATCATTGTCGACGCAAAAGCGAGCGAATCCAAAATCAGCCAGTTTAACGTTCCAGTGTCTAGATAGGAGAATATTTTCACATTTCAAGTCCCTGTGCGCAATGTTGAGAGCATGAAGGTACTGGAGACCTTGGACCATTTGTCGAAACCAAATTTTAGCTTGTCTTTCTGGAACAAGGCCGTTCTGTCGAATGAAGTCAAGCATATCACCATTCTCCGCATATCGCATGAAGATGAAAACTCTCGGTCCTCGTTGGAGAATGCTATGCACTTGAATTATGTGAGGATTCTCGATACGTGTGAGAATGTCCAGCTCACGAGGGAAAAACTTGTCCAGGAAGTCCTTCGGGGCCCGTTCTTTGTCAAAAATTTTGCATGCCAGTTTCACTCTGCGCCCCCCTTCACTGTATTCGGAGAGGTGGACTGTCGCGTAGGAGCCTTGGCCAATTTTCCGTGATATCATGTACCCTTTCTTCTCCAAAGCATTCACCTCAGAGCTGGTAGGGCTCATTATATTGGCAGACCGCGAGGTTGACATGATGGCGGCCGGTCCTTATTCGGTGCCGTTCGTTGCCGGAAAGATGTTAAAAGTAGCAATGAATTGAAGTGTGTGTCCAGTCCTGTCTCTAATTGATCACAAAAATCTTAATCATAATCATAACCTTTGAATATAAAATAGTCTTTCAAAAAAAGCAGTACTAGTTTGGTTTCTCGTTGTTATAAGGTACCTTATCGGATGTTCATTTTGCCGAATCAAAGTTAAAATTTCTTGTTATCAAGCTTCTTATCTGTGTCCCCAGAAGACTATTTTTGGCCTTGCAGGTTTTCAGGGATCGGGGCTTACTTATTATCGATAATACCAAGCAAGGGGTCCTATGTATAACCTAAATTGTTGGTCTACCATCTAATAATGAAATTAGCTTATCAAAACATTTAGATTTATTTAGCATTTTTTGAAAGGTATCTTTTCCATTGTCCAGTGTTGGTTACGTAAGGCTTTACCTTGACAACTTTAAAGACAGAATTTGAAGGTCTCCAGTAGGTACCCCCAAGTACCATTTGATAACCGTCATTTTATCATTATTATTATTAGCAAGTCACATGTCATTTTCTATAAAATATCATATTTTTGAAATCGTACTATGTAATTCAACTTATTATGTTTGAGGAAGAAAGTCCGTTATAGTGTGTCTTACTAACGGCACATGCATTTCTGTTCTCATCGTTGAAAATGGTGCCCGTGTATTTTGACACCAATTCACATTCTAATGTCTGATCTGATGTAATAAAATATGCATGTATAGTAATGATTTTATGGTACTGTTAGTACTTCAACTGCCAAAAATGAATGAATACATTACATTTTTTTATTATGGGAGACACTGCCCATATGCCTTGATTCTACAGTGTTGACCAAACCCTTCTCCATTTTTGTGAAAAGCAGTTCACACAAAATGACATGATAATTCAGGTATTCTAATAATGATGCATTATACCTACACGCATATCCATCTTTACTAAAATTACAGGTAAATATTTTGCTAGCAAAAAAACAGGAAAACCAGTTAACGAACTGTCAGTCGGTATTAGTCTACAAGAAATAATCTGCTCCGTTTTTAGTAAATGAGATGGACATGTACTGTTTGGTGAATACTGATTTTAATGAAGTTTGTTGGCGGTGGTGCCGGTACCGTCATAGTCATGATGGTCCGAGTATTGAAATATAGCTTGTTATAATGTATCATTCTAAGTTTTGAAACATTATTGTTGTGCAAAAAGATTTTAGATGTTTGTATTTACTCTTCTCAAAAAACATGCGTGCGTGCAGAAAACCAAAAAATTAAGCAGCCATTATCCTCATCTTTCTGAACAGAAAACATATATTTGTTAGTAAATACGGTTTAGAAAATTAATACTTTTTCAGTTTGTTGGACTCTATATTGAAATGCCTATTATTATGATTATATGGCAATTATTCCTATTAAAAGTAATGCATCTCTCCTCCTTTGCTGTTGCCAAAAAGTTTTTGAAAGATGAGAGGATACAATGTTTATTGCAGTGTAGAATGTTTTCAAGATTGCATTTTAAAATACCATAATCTGATGTTGATGAGCATAGGGCAGTGCAAAAAAGAAATAAAATAAGATGCAACTTTTGACTCTTCTTAAATGAACTGTGTTTGTCAGCCAGTAGTTTCGGGATTTTTGGCTCTCCCACGATCCAAAATTAAGCTAGTTGATTTGCTTATGGTCAACTTGATTATTTTAGCAAAATATCTAAAGTTAATACAGTAATAAAAGTCAAACGAATACAATAACACAAGTATTTCATATTTTTTGTCTGTGGGTGCTTTACAAATTTGCACTTAGACTTTACAAGTTCATGAACACAAGTCATAGCAAAAAGTAATATTTGTTAAATAAAGTAATAATTCAAAAAAATATTTCAAATGATATAAGATGCATAACTAGCAGAAATGGAATATGCCTCTTTGCCTGTTGACTTACTGATTGTGTTCTTGAAACGGATAATTATGAAGTTTGCAAACATGCAGGAAGGCTTATTATAAGCATGTGCAAACTTGCTCTACAAACAACACATTATCTGAATAAATTTTGTAACGCCTCTTCAAAAATGCCATTTTGAATCAAAACCCGATCCCGACTGCAACTTGAAACTTATGTGCAAAATGTACATGGTTTCTTTCTACAATGCTTCCACTACCATTTTACTTTTGTCCTGATTGTCCCTTTTTTGCAAGGTTGCTTGCACACACGTCTCCTTACAACAATCATTCATTATCAACCAACAACATATAATATAGCTTTTTGGGTTTTAGAGTGCGATGAGTTGAAAATTAACATGATCACCATTCTAGCTCATCTTGATTCAATTAGGTATGATATATATACTTACTTTGCTGTAAAAAAAGTTTGAAAATTGAATTCGTCGCCGTAACACAAGGTGCGCATGAGTGTCATCCCTTTTTTGTCAAGATATTTTTTTCCTGAAGGATTTATTTCATGTCAGTTTAAAATTGTACCAAGAGCTGAAAAAGTTTTTTTTTCTCGTTAGCCTTCTTTTAAATTTAAATTTCAGTTTTTAGGATCATCATCATCACTATCACACTATATTACACTTCATTTAATCTGACAAGGCGGAATTTCAAAAAGTTAGCTACTAGCTCAATACTGTTCCTTTTTTATATTAAAAGACGTTTGCATTTTAATTCGGTTTGACCTACCGCCAACATAACCTCACATTTGTCTTTGACTTTTCTGATAGGTCTCGTAACTGACATATTTCTATTAACCACTGGCTCATAAGTTGACAAGTTTGTTGTACCAAATTAAAAGGAGAATGCCATTTTTGAAACTTGCCGACATTGAAAACTTTGTATATTAACCTGTCAAACTAACCATCTTCAAGTCTGTAACAACCTTGACCTTGCCTGTCCTCTGGGAAGGTGTGTGTAAAAGTGAGTCATAAACATATTATGGATATTAGTACCTAAAAAACAATATATCCTGCGTAAAATTGGTACCTAAATTATAAGTTTTGTGAACATAGGTAAAAATGGGAAAATTGAGTGTGAACAAGACATGCGTAATAAATCAAAACAACCCTAAAAATCCCTTGACTTTTTTCTCATCCCAAACAATTTCGATTTAAATAATACGACATGATGACACCAAAATAGCTTTTTGTGATCTTTCATTATAAAAATAGCCGCCACCGAGACCGTAGCATTTAATTTTAGAGAATGCTCGCGTTGTTCAGACCAGCGTAACACTTTTCAGTGAAAAGGGAGTGGAAGCATCCGAATAATTCGTGACATGCGCTATGTTAATTCTGTCAGTGAAGATGAGCAACTGAAAATGATAACGAAAACTCAAGAAAAGATGATGACATGATGACTTATTCATGAAAATGAATGATTTGATATAGTTGGTTGAAGGAAATGACTGAATTGAAGGTTACTTGATGATTGTGATGATGATGGTATTTTCGTGCATAAATAAAAGTACCAAAATATTCATTGAGTTTTTGATTGGTTTCGTCAACATTGCATACCATGCCATACTCTATTGTGCTTGTAACTTTTCTTTCATTTTTTTCGTCTTTGTACTCGTGTTAATCTGAATCTGAACAGCAATCAGCAATTGGTCATGGTGTGATGTACCAACTCATCTTGTAAAATCTTGTAAATTCATTCAATCGTGTAGCATGTCATGTAATAAAATGCAAGTACAGCCCACTCCACATACTTTTTCTTTCGCTGAAAGGGTTCCTGTCTTCTGTCAATTTGTTTTCATTTTTTTCTAAATAAACACATAACCATTATAAGTAATAAAATATTATTCAATATTACTCAATTCATTAAAAGTATAAGTTAGCGTTCATAGCGTTGCATGTATGTATGATTTCACGTAGTAAAATTCTTCGAAACAACTTGATTGATTCATCGATAGGCGACTCACCAAACATGAATGATCACATCATCGTTTTTGGCTTAAGGCAAGGCTCATTTGAAGTGAAGTCATCAACATAGCATAAAAAGAAGAGAGGTAAAAAGTTTTATAACAATGTAAATTTTGTAAAATGCACTCTTCTAATTTCTTTTTTATTGCTTAAAAAATTAATTTACACGTGTAAAGACAAAGCTTTTTTCCATAGAACAAACGAAAATAGTTCAACGTTCAACAGACTTTTTTTCTAAAGAAAATTTTGAATTAAGTTCTGTAGGTCAAGTAAACAAAAGATAGAGGATGAATTTTATTTTTTTAAAGCTTTTCTCACCAAATTCTCACAACTCTCATGTTTATAGCACAAAAATGAATGTCGGATTGATTGAAAAAGAGCCAAAAATAGGGTAAACGTTTGTTTTGTTAGGTATGGAGAGTTTTTTTTTGTAAAAGAATTTAAACGACTTCCTTTACAAGTACTGGCATCATTTGAAAAACCCAGCTCCATAATAATGTATTATACTTTATCAAAGGCATAATTTACCATGCATTAAAAGCGTCTATCTTTACTACTATTTATGCTTTGTTTGGATACAAATTATGCTGCGTGCTGAGAATGATAACAAGTTGTTTCAATTTCAAACGTGCCCATCAACAGCACAAATACAAAACAATTCACTTTTGAGGGAAAAAAATGCGAATGTGCGGAGGAGTAAGCTCACAGCTCATCTTTCACAAAATACAAAAGATTTTAAAAAAAAGAAGCATAATACATATAATCCCTTCTCTCATGTTTGTCTTTTAATTTGTTCCATTGTAAACTGAGTGGATATCATCTTCATTGTTTGTCGCATTTTTATTGTTGTGGTACTTGTAGAAGTAATCACGGGGAATGTTAAGTGAGTAGTATTAAAATAATATGATAATCAAACCAACTTAGGTAGCTTACCACCGAATTTTTGTACAAAAATGAACGTTTTACGATGTACGATATCTTAATAATGTGTAAAATTATTCATATGCGGATTTGGCAGTAGTCTGGCAAGTGTACTCACAAATAAACCACGAGTCGAATGTTTAAAAAAAGCAAAGCAAATTTTAAATTGCGTTTCGTTTAGTGCCAAAAAAATGTGTATTTTTACTTAAAATCCAAGAGCAAAGAGCATTAACCACGAGCTAGCTGAAAATTATCATGTTACATTTTACATTTAATTGTACGTAAATTACTGATACGCTACACAACAATGTATGATGGTCAGGAGTAACACTGAAGATGAAGACGCGCAAGCGTATCATAATTGTGAGGCAATAATGATTGCAGGCGCGCAAGGTCCATTTTAGGTGCATTCTCCCTTATCGTTCACATTTGATACTGTATGTTTTAATATGCAAATGTGTTGCATATATTATTGCTATACTAAAACTAAAGTAGAAGTAAACACGGTGAAGAAAAAAAAAGGAAAATGGCTGGTTTAATTGCTCTCATATTTCATTCTTCTTGTAAATAAAAAACAACAACTCAACGCTTTTTACAACAAGGTTAAGATTAGTATTTAGATTTTTCAAAAGTAAAGGTCAGGGAATATGAATACAAACAAGGTATGCATGTAGACAATAAAAAGTGAGTGAAGTGAAATGACTTTCTAGATGAGTTTTCCTTATTTGCATTGTGAATTGGTATTGTGGGAATATAGGAAATGGAGATAAGGCAAAGAGACATGATATATGAACAATAAAATGCAAAACAAACTCTTTAGTACATTTTAAAACACCGAATGAATTTGTTAGTTAAGCGGAGGAAAAGTAAAAACATTATTTTCAAATAATGGAAGCTTTTAGAAAAAATATGAAATTATACTGATTTGTATTTGGTTCGATTTTAAAAGCTTGGACTAATCCAAATATGGGACGTGTGTATTGCATGTAATAAAATTAGCCTCAGATGGAAAAAGGGTGCCACCTAAGGTAGGTAAATAATTAGCAGATTTTTATGAGAAAATTTTAAGCACAGAAGAATTCAGAAGTAGGCACATATCATCAGACTTGTAAAATAGTAATTAGTAATTTGCATTATAGTCTGAGTCTGGTCTAGATTCATTAAAAAATCCTAATTGAGAGTAAGTGTAACAATGACAACAATTAGGTTGATGATCGAGTAGCTTTAAGTAACAAACTATTAATGTCACAAATATAGTCACATAAGTAGACAAAGATTAAAACAAACTATACTGTTGCTATCGAATAATGAGGCTGTCTTGTCGCCCGTCAAAATATCAGTTTTAGTTACAAAAGTACACGTGTACTCGATAACAATGACAATGATGCATACTTGTTGCGTGACACTAATCGCAGTAAAATTGTAACGATCATATTTTGCAACTCAACTTTAAAGTTCTTTAGGATCTAGCCATCAATGTACTAGTTTTACAGATTACTTATTGACGAAAGAGGAGAGGCTAAAATCGCATTCTCAATCAACAAGATGCATTTTAAAACTTTACATATTTTTTGTTGATCTCTGGGAGTGTAATGTAGTTTGAGAACAAGCCATTTATGTGTATATGCATTCATACTTGTGATGATAGGCTTGTTTTTCCGGGAAAGCCCTTCCAGCAACTTATTTTCTGAAAAATAAAATCATTCAAGAAAAATACTAATTCATGATTACGATGAAATGAAAGGTATATTTTTCCATCCCACACACGTGCAAATGAAATGTCCCATTAAAGCGTAAAGGTGAAAGGTTCTTTTTGGGTTTTTTGTAGATCTGCAAATTGAGAGCGCTGAAGGTTAAAAGGTTCCAGACATTATTGCAATTTTCAACAGATTGACGCAATCATGCCTAAAAATATTCCAAAACGACTGTGAAGGGCGTGGTAAAACTGAAAATTGAGGAAATTTTTAATTCTATTTTTTGCAACGCTTATGCACGTAGCCTCAAGCAAAATAACACTCATCCCAGCCACAGCCGTGAACTTACCCCTTTGCTCTAATACCATAAATCACCTAAAGTGTTGTTTTATTACGCAAGCAAAAAAGCCACAGACATTCTGGCCATTTTGTAAAATTATTAAAACATTTTCGGTTCCTGAGATTAGTCATGTAGAGCAAAAATACATATATACATCTTATTGTATAATTTCTTGGGCTTATGTAATCGTAATCCCCTTTAAACTGCCAGACAAACAACTCTTAAACATTTTCCCTATTGTGTCACTCTGAAAAACAATAAAACTCGCAGGTAATTATTTTCCTTCTCCCGTTTGTGCTGCATCTCCAAGTAGGTGATGCGTTGATGTATAAACATTTTTTAAAAAATCCACAGCGAATCTCATGTAGGCTTTCTGAATTATCGCGTGGGATTGAGATTTTGTTCATAAACAACCTTTCATAATGGACGAGATGATTGCTTTGTGCACAATTACATTATTTTGATACACATTATTATTATACAACATCAACAAAGAATTTGAACTTGAGCACAAGCTACATTTTTATGATCATAAGTGTTTTCCTATCATACCATCTTTATATCATATCATAATTATAACTTATAATGATTTAAAGTATGAATAGTAAAACCGAGACCATTCTTTTGGCGGAGCATGGGAGATGATTTTAGTATATGGTTTAGTAAGCTAAAAAACTGTATGTGCAAACGTGATATTTAGTACCAAAAAAGATGATGATGATGAGCAACATGCCCGTTCTCCTCAAACACAACTAAACTCTGAGCGAATTTTTGATGCGAAATATGTACAAGATATAATGAAGCTTTTTGTATTATTGTTGCTCATTCTAGACATCCGGCTAACTGAATCATCTTCATTTTTCTCACGATGAGCAATGAGAGCAGTAGAGTGATAAACACTAACATAACACCGCAGAAGGTAGGGAATCCATCGTATCATACCAGTGCCAGTATAAAATGCATCATCATAATTTTTAGAGGAATGAACAAGTGAAGTTGAGAGCTTCTTCAATATAAAATCATTAGTAGTAGGGGTGATGATGGTCTTGGTGCTATAGTAGGACCACGCAAGTAAACGCATTATAAAGACAAGTGAAGAGGAACAACGCGCTTGCAGAATCGACCACTTGCTGCTCGTGTTCGAATAATAGAGGAAGCGGGCGTACCTGTGGTGCATGTATAATTTTCGTTTAAAAATTAAAGGAAATTTTAATATTCGTGAGAGTAGAAAACGTTATTTGTGTTTTTGGTGCGTTGGCTAGTGTGTCAGTACAAATGGAACAATGCTGCCGGTAACAAAAATGAAATATTTTCGAAAAAGGGACGATAACCCAGTAACATGGTTTGGAAGAGTATTATGGGGTGATGGTAGAAGTGTGATAGTTTTTGGAGTTTTGTTCGCTGGAACTGTTTTATGTAGTTTAGTGGGACAAGTGGAGAGTATGGTTATTAGGGAGAATCCTGTGAGACTGCGTGTGTTGGAATATAGTTCGAAAAATGGAAGTTTGGCGAAGGTGCTGAATAGTAGATATTCTGACCTTGTGGTGGGAGAGGAAGTTGAAGAAAATTCTCAGCTTGTTTTGGAATGTAGTTCCAGCTATGGGCCACTTAGGTGGATTTACTCTGGTGATGGGGTAAGTTGAACAGCTACAGGAAGTATGCAAGTTATCTTGAATTAATGTTTTATACGCGTATTTTATGTTTTATAGCATCCTGAGCATAAGTCATACTACACTAGCAGAACAAGATCGGATTCAACATCCAGTTTTACAGCTTATCTGAGTTTTCCGAATGGATTAAGTCCGAGCTCCACTGGACAGTATGCATGTCAAAATTCTTATAACAATACGTATAGCAACTATGTGTATTTGTTTGTACCGAAAAAGGGAACAACTGGTACTTAACATTTTGAACTTTTTCCAATAAAATTGGTTTCATAAGTAAATAGCATCTATCAAGTCTATGGTATCAGTATGCATTACTTTTTTATGTTTGCAGGCAAGCCGTCACTGTTTGTTCCTTCAAACAAGAAACATGATGTGGTAGTATCCGCAGGCCAGAAAACAGCTCGAATCCCCTGCGCAGTAGTGCACCCCAACGTTAAAGTATCATTGGAAAGGGTCTCTACGGTATGAAAATTTTGAGTATCTCACTATTTTATGCACCTCTGACCAATGTCATAGTATAATGCCTTAGTGGTGAATAAGAATCAAATATATTTGAAGCTGTAGAAGAGTAAAATGTGATAAATTTGGAATTTGGATGTAACAACAGCATTTGAATTTGAATCCCAAATTCCAAACTCTGGTCCCAGAGAATCTCCTGCTAATAACCGTTTCAAAAAACAAAATAGTAGAAGTTCTAAAAACGGCGTGAAAATTGCAAATTCGAAATAAATATTGCCAATCAAATTGACTTCATTCTTCACTTTGATTTTGGGGTAAGCATAAGAATAGAACCCAAAAAGAAAAACGCATTTTGTGCGATTAATTTATAACCAGACGCAGCAGTTTCCACAACTCAACTTGCCTATTAGTAATCGCAGTAAAGCATTGGTCAGACTTTTTGGTGGAATTACTTACGCTTTCCAACATAACACCTATCTATGAATACCTTAACCCATTTTTTATGAGGAATATGCATAAAATTTCTTTCTTTTGTTGATATTAATTTCAGCAAAAGTCATTCTGGATTGAGCCACCTACACCAGTTCCCTTCAATCCTAAAACTGGCTTTACCGTCCCAGTTTCTCCTGTAGCTAAAGAAATATACACGTGTCGAGGTGAGCTCGATGGGCAATTCGAGGAGGTCACTTATGTAACATCTCCTCTTCAACCCCGAATTGATCCTGAAGTAGAAATGCTTCATGATGTGCTTTTTCACAATCAACATCGTCATCGCCTCCCTGGATATTTGACTCCCAACCGTACAACAACTACGACTACAACTCGAGAGCCTTCTACCGCAGCAACTCCGACTCGCCATTCGTCATCACCCAGACCAAAGTTACCTGCCCCAGAGCGACACTTGGTGTCAGCATGTACACCTCAATTCTGCGGATCAAATGCTGAATGTATTGTGAAAGATTACAAGCCATACTGCGTTTGTCTGGAGGAGTATACAGGCGATCCTAAAATAGGATGCCATCATATCGGCGACCATTCACAGCACCTTCGAGTGGAGGACCCTTGCAATCCAATATCCCCTTGCGGAAAGAATTCTGAATGCATACAAATTAATGGGCATCCTCTTTGTACGTGCATTGAAGGCTATTACGGCACACCTCCGAAATGCTCCCCACACAAATTTCACAACTGCACAAAAAATTATGACTGTGAATGGACCGAATACTGCAACACAGACACACACGCTTGTGAAGATATCTGTGAAGGCAGTGTCAAGTTTTGCGGGAAAAATGCGTTATGTACTGGTTTTAGTCATATGCCTTATTGCACTTGTCCACCGGGTGGGTTATACGTTGGAGACCCATACGATACAGATGGACAAGGTTGTCAATTACAGTCCGAACGAGTGCAACCCGAGGGGAAGCCAAGCTGCAACCCTTCCCCCTGCGGTCGTAACGCTCATTGCAAAATTTATTCTTCTTACCCCTTGGCCGTTTGTTTCTGTCCTCATGGATTTACAGGCGATCCTAGTCATCGGTGCTACAAACTTTCCCCTGCGCCCATCATAGATGTTTTCAGACCACACTACAACACACACCCTCCGTATCCCACCACATCCACCACAACATATTCGCCCCCAACATCCGCAGCATCTTCGTCCATTTCCCACCACCATCAATCCCCTCCCATTGATTTCCAAACCGCTGCACACCTTTGTACCCCAGAATTCTGTGGCGAAAACGCTAGGTAAGTCTTGCTTATATGTAGGCAACTTTTTATACCCTAAATCAATATGAGCCTGAATAAAAGTGACCGTAATAATAATAATAGGTGTCGTTTCCGCAACAATCACCCCGAATGCCACTGTTTAACTGGGTACAATGGAGATCCCTACAAAGGCTGCGCCAGGAAGGCCATTTCCCCCGTAGCTCTTCGCCAAGCCTGTTCTGTATGCGGACCAAATTCGGTATGTTCAATGGTTTCGTCTGATGTTCGCTGCATATGTGCTCCAGATACTGAAGGGGTGCCTCCAACCTGCAGAAGACTTTCCCCACATCCCGCTACCACATCATCTCATACTCAACAAAACCATCAGGTATCAATCGTATCCACTTCGCACTCTTCTTCTTCTTCCTCCTCCTCCTTCGCGTTAGCACACCATCATCATGTCCACCAACAGAACAAAAACCAACTTTCCCTTTCCTCATTTCTCAATCACCACCAAAAATTTCACCAAAACTCTTTTGCATGCACTTCTGATCTGGACTGTCCAGATGATATGGTGTGCTACACTACTAAACAAAAATGTTTAAACCCATGTTCTTGGGCGTGTAGTGACTCTGCCAAGTGTTTCGTCGCTAATCATCACGTCCAATGTCGCTGTCCTTCAGGTTACAAAGGGGACCCTCGAATCCAGTGTCTTAGGCAGCCGGTTCCCCATACGCAACCACCACAGTCCCAAAGTCATCAACAACAAGCTATACCTGAAAACCATCCCTGTCGTGTCACTTGCGGACCTAATACAGTCTGCAGAAGAATATCCCCTACTGAGATGAGTCATCTAAGGAGAAAGGCTCTTTCCATGGAAAGCGTGGATTCTGAGAGGGATCCATTACAAAGGGCACTCCTCAAAGAAATTAAACGAATTAGTAGTAGCAATGAAAACTTAAACAGTAACATTGGCTATTTTACTGAATGCATGTGCATGACTGGAGCGGTTGGTAATCCGTATAGCATTGAGGGATGTTCCTTAAATAATAATGGTAGCAGTAGTTTTAGTAATAGAAATAAAACTAGTGTAAATAGTAATGGAGTTAGTGGTAGCATTGATAATAAAATTTTCTCTGATGATCTCGAAGAAGCCCCTTCTATTAGTTCAAGTAGTACAATAGTTATTCAAACAGATCCATGTAAGACCAAAAATCCATGTGGACCTCATAGCCTTTGTGTGGCTCATAGGGGACAAGCATTTTGTCGATGTGATTATGATTCTACGGGGGAGCCACCGAATTGCATGCTACGTTGTGGGAAAGATCAACATTGTTTATTTGACCAAGTTTGCGTGAATGGAAGGTGCCTTTCAACTATCACCAATGTTGAAGCTTCTCAAAGGCAGCAACTCCCAAGGGATCAGTTTGATAACAATTTCCTTTGAAACTAATTTTTTCATCTTGCTTTGCTCTTAGAGTTGGAAAAACTGTTCTTGAGTATGTAATCATTGTTTTTTTTGTACAAAATATATAGTTTTAGGTTATAAAATTAAGTTGTATGTTGTATGTTAAATGTACAGTTGGTATATGTGATTTACACTGTTTTTATGTCTTTTGTAAATATTCTTCTTTAAGTAATTTAGAGTAGAGTAGTTTTTGTATTATTTGCTTTTGGCCTGTAATCTGTAATTACACACATACATGCATACATTCGTGTTCAAAGTTGGCAATACTTTGAATTATGCAAGCCGTCGATAATGATTCGCCGCATCAATAAAGAGTGTGAAATGGGTAAAATTAGATTTTATTCTCGCATTTTGGTGAGAATTTGTTTGCAAAATATGTATATTTTTTGTGAATGCAATGCTCGGTATTGCTTTTCACTACATTTTGTCCTGTGTAATCAATCATAATGAAACTCTGTATTAAATACTCCCTCCAGCTTTATAAAATTATCTCTTACAGCAAGTATGCTATACTATTATCATGTGCCAAATATAAGGTGGGCTAAATTATATTTTATATTCTATAGTTGCAATAGTTTTGACACATGAGGAAAAGCTTTCTCATAGATAGTTAATTTTTCAAGTAGCGTGTTTGTAGTGATGTTAATGCTTGTATTGTAATTACATTGAAGTTTATCTAAATTGTAAATTTTCTTTGGTAAAATATTTCACGTTATGTTGCCATTTCCTTTCTCCTTTGATTCCTGCTAAAATAGTAAAACAATGCAATAAAACAACACCTAGGCCTAGGTGTGCCGTCCATACTTGATGGTACAACCTGGTTTTTATTTCAAAACTTCAAATTTGCTCACTTTAATTTTTAAATTCCTACCTGCGGCACTCCTCATTCGGACAATAACTTCTGTTTCCCAGTGTATATGTCGTAAAATATTCTTAAAAATGAACCCATCCCACTTTAATGTCAAATATAATTTCATGGCGGAAATGGATCATTCACTACAAGCTACTACTACAAAAAACTGAATTTCTTGTTCATACCTGACAATTTTTATTTTTAGTAGTTTCTTGTTGTATTTTTCATCATCTTTCGGTTATCGTCGTCACTTGCGGTAGAAGTAGTATCAGTATCAGTGTCGGTAGCATGCGACTTTTAAAAATATACAGCTTTTCTTTATTCGTCAATTTTCAAAGCTCCCATCATTATATAACGAGTTTTAAAAGATCATAAAAGTCTGATTACCAACAATCGACATCCTTGTCAATTCAATGTAAATAACTTTACCCTCTTAAAGTTGACACCCGAGTCAAACCTTTTAAAACTCCATAAAATAAAAATAAAACTGAAAAAACACCGTACGCATCCCATCCCATTTAACAATGCATAAAGCTCCTCACCAAACACATTTCAAGAGAGGAAACCCAACGCAGTATAAAGATTATGTGTGCATATTTGCATATGTGTTTTTTAAAGACGAAATCTCAACAATGCCAACTCTATTTTATTTTCATTATAATTCTTTTATTTACAACTTTGCGAGCATTACTGTTTGCTAAATACTGCACACACATGCCTCAGTTCATGTACTTTTTGTTAAAAGATTGAGAGAACCAGTTTTGCAGGACACAATATAAAAAAGTCACAGAAGCCATCAAAGCACCAGGAAAGCTTCGTCTCATTATTTTTCGTTCATTTTCTTATCATTTTACATGATCATTACATTTACCTCTCCCCTCTCGGTAGACTTGATTCTGCTCTCATATCACATATGTACTGTATAATAACTTTATAAACTTTTCCTTATCTGTTCAGCTTAACTAACTGTTGTATGTGTCTTTTCTAAATGCTAAAACTGTTAGTGCCACTGGCTCGGTTGAACCCGATAAGTTACTGCCCTGCGTCGAGTGCTGGTGCCAATAAGTGTAAAAAAATTATAATAGTAATGTCTATATCCAAGTCAAGTGGCATAATATGCAACAATAACACAAACACAACCAACATGCTATAATTATAATATTTACTGATATAGAAAAACATTTTTCAGATTAGACTCTCCTTTGCAGTTTTTACATGTCCATATCAAGTTCACACACCGTTCTTCCTCCGTCTAGGCTTAAAGATGGTGTCAGAGAACAAAACTGTTAAATTGCTTTGTACCATACTCATTGGTGAATATTTTACCCGTTTTCGCGTTCTATTGTCTGTTGTGCTCGCATTATATATTATTACATAAATGCTGTCATATTGGTGTGTACCTAAATACGACAACAATGGTTGGTTTAATGCATCCACAACACTACATCCTTCATAAAATGCGGGGAAATAAAATATTACATACGCAAACAAGAAAATGTAAAGAAGATGATGATTATCAACCGAGAATAATAGCTTTGGTTCGGACTCGGACATCATTGTTTTGCCTACTTACTACTAGACATGCCACTAACACTACACATATTTTATAATAGGGCGTATTATTAAAAATCATGTAACTTGGTATATTTTACATGTGTAAATGAGCCTGACAATGAAGATAACAATGAATTAAACGAACTTATGTATGTTGTATGCTTAAAAGCCGGTTGTTGCTACATTAATGTAACTTGTAACTCCAGAGAAGCAGAAAAAGGGTAAGAATAGAATGAGAATTCAAACGGTTGTTTCGTTTTTTTCGGTGCCATCTTTAACTTGTAAAATGTTGACCATCCTCAGTTGACGTTGATCAGTTGAACCGAAATAATAGTTGTTCTTCTGGTCTGCTGCTCTCTCCGTTTGTAGAAAGCAGGCTTGCATACTATTTAGACATACCTCAACGATAAAATAGTTAGACAATTATCAGTTCAATAAAACAAAAGGGGTAAAATATTTAACTGAAACATGCAACCTGTCCTGAAATCCAGGATAACGGCAGTAGCACTGCTGTTTTCTGGATTGTGTTCATTTTCAACTGGATACTCAGTTCGCAACGCTGAATTACCTGTGATAAGGGTGGCAGTGCTTCCATCGGATAAACCCACTGGAGAGGAAACGGTACTTCACAAGCCATCTAGCTCTCAATTAATTGTTGGAGAAGATGGGGATATTCCTTTGGACAGTTTGATTAAATTGGAATGTGAAGCGTCGTACCCTGTGCAGTATATTTACACTGGAGATGGGGTAACTTGACACATAAAACAAATCGAATTATACATATTTATCCCTAAAGTGCATATTCTTAAAAAATGATGTATTAATTTAATTAGATGCCAGAATACAGCACCAATACAAGTCAGTCAGTCAACCGTGAAACTGTTGGTGGAAGTGTGACCAAACCTAGAGTATTATTTGAAGCCCATTTATTTTTAGGATATGGGAGAAAATTGGGGTATTATGATACAGGTAAAAAATCTATATATTTTCGACACTGTATTTAATCGACGAAGTATGTTTCCTTCCACTATATATTACTGCTTTATCTATGATATAGGAAAGTACACTTGCAGAAGCTTACAAGATCCCACCAAGTCTGTTCATTACTATCTCTTTGTTACCGACGGAAAATTGTTCATTAGGCCGGACGGAGACATGATTTATTTTAAAAGGTCGGATACAACTGTGAGAATTCCTTGCAGTGTGACTGACCCAAAAGCCATCGTATCACTACAGAAGTCTGTCAATGTAAGAAAACTGCATGCATACTAAAAAGAAATTCATATGATATCAAAATAACATAATGTGACAACGCTTTCAGGGTCTTGTCCAATGTCCATTAAATGATTCCATTTCATTTGAACCTACTTCGGGATTTCAACTCAAAACCTCTAATCGATTTGATCCCGCTGGCACTTATGTTTGTAAGTACAATGAATGAAGTAATGCATCAAGTAGTGAAAGAAGTAGTAAGTACTCATGTTTTTTTGCAATTAGGCACTGCAGGACGTAATGGCGTATACCAAGCAATTCAATACGAATTGGTTGCAGAAGGAACACGTATGTCATCATCAATTTAACTCTCGACATTGCTTACCTACTTTTGATCAAATTGGTTTAAAATTACATGTTGCATATTTATTACCCTATTGTTCTACCAATCAATTACATTTTTAGCATCAAATGTCACTCCACAGCCAGAACAAATTCGGCAATGTAATCGTGACGTAGATTGCCCCTCTACTGAAAGCTGCCGTAGTGGGTCATGTACTTCACCCTGTACAAACTCTTGTGGCCAGAATACTTCCTGTCGTGTCGTCAATCACTTGGCTAATTGCCAATGTCTTTCAGGGTATGTGGGAGATCCATATGTGGGTTGTTCAATGTCCAACTCCCCATCCACAGGAGAACCGTCCCAGCAAAAACCCTCTGACCCTTGTCAACCGTTCCCATGCGGTACGAACACAGTTTGCGAATCGCACCGCGGCATCGCTAAGTGCTCCTGTGCGCCAGGTTATCAGGGAGATCCATATTATCGCTGCTACAGAAGAAACGACCCATGTAACCCGAACCCGTGCGGCAGCCACTCGGTGTGTATCAACCGGAACAATTATGCAAGTTGTTCATGCGCACAAGGATTTATTGGAACACCCCCTCATTGCAGAGCAGAATGCGAGGTGGATCAACACTGCTCCTATAACCAAGTTTGTCACAGATACCGTTGCAGAGACCCATGTGAAGGAGCTTGTAACGATATTCCAAATACACAATGCCGGGTAATCAACAGAAGACCAGTTTGTGCTCGTTACCAAACGAAATGTCCCTCAGGCTTTTATGGCCGTGAATGCTCAACTATATATGAACGTGATACTAATAAAGCACCTTCAAAGGTTGTTGATGATGAGTTCTTATCCCCTTGTTTGCCCTTCGTATGCGGGTCGAATAGTGAGTGCCTTACGCGGGCCGTAAAAAATCATGCTTTAAATCAGTCCATAGAAGTGGCGTACTGCCAATGTCCGCCTGGAAAAACTGGAAACGCTGACATAGAATGTTATCCTGTGGAAGAGCAAAAGCCTTTTAAAAGAGTAGTGGTCACTCATGAAGATGTGAGGCATGACCTAGCTTCTTCAGAGGACCTTGGTGTTACGGAAAATATTGCAGAAACATCAACCACCTCAACGACTACCACAACAACTACTACTACGGAACAAGCGTCCGCAACTGAAAGCAGTAATATAGTCAAGAATTGTGGAACCAATGCGATTTCAATATTGTCAGCGGATGGAAAGTCGATTTGCAGTTGCCCTGTAGGATACACTGGGCTTGCATCAATTGAATGTCACGCTTTAATGATGGGTATGACCATGATGAATAGACTTGCCTCTGACCCTGCATTAGCTGAATATGACTATTTTGCTGTATAAATAGGCTTTTTATAAAAAATGCACCTGCAATGCATGCAAATACACTTTATAATTTATTTTTCTGCTTTCATTTTTGTAAAAATATTTTTGCTGAATTTTGGGAAAATAAAAGTTATTTAATATGTTATTTATAAACTAATATGATAATGTAGATGATGAGCCTGACCAACAGACTAATTCTACCTCTGGTGAAATCGGAAACGAAATCATAGAGCCCGAATACTGTGATGGTGCCAACACCAGTATTTCATGTGGTAATAATGCATACTGTGTCATTTCCAACGGAAGTGAAACTTGCATGTGTATGAGACCCTTTAAAGGCAACCCAGAGATTGGATGCGAGTTGGAATGCAGTTCAGACTCGGATTGTCCCAATGAATACTCATGTTATCAATCAAGTGGTCGGTGTGTGGACCCCTGCGAACCTGGTTTACAAATGTTTTTCAAGTCGTGTGGGAGGGATGCATTCTGTAAAGTAGAAGATCACAAGCCTGTTTGCTATTGTCCGAAAGATTTGCCAAATGGGGATCCCGAAATACATTGCAAAGAGGTACTAATATAAATTAAACCGCATTATGTCTGAAAGGAGAAGTAAACACTAAATTGCTCCATTATAAAATTTACATAGAAATCATGGATGCCCAACCATCTTCCACCCACTCCGCTGAAAACTTGTGACAAAAAAGAAAACAATTGTGGAAAAAACGCTGAATGTCGCATGTTCCACGACTCCAAAACTTACTGTGTTTGCATGCCAGGCTACTTCGGAGATCCATACGACGTGAAAGGTCCCGGTTGTGAGCAAGGTATTCAGTGCAGAAATTCAACCCATTGTGCTTCATCAAAGGAGTGTGTGAATGGCCGCTGTCTTGATCCTTGCAGGCCACACAAAATTCAGTGCGGAGAACACGCAGGCTGCAGCGCAGGAGAAAATCATCAACCAAAATGCATTTGCAATATTGGTACAATTAGAAATCCAGATGGATCATGTGAACCAGTTAAAGGGGCTTTAGCCGAGAGAATGGCTTTCTTCAGGTCATTTGAAGATTTTTAAAGCGGATATGAGAAGAAGAATTATAATAAGGCAATGATTTTAAATTTATGTATATGCACAAAAGCAATGTAATATAGTGCATGTATAACTGAAGTAAACAAACTTTTCCCTCATTTTTTACCATTTAATTTATTTTAATGCATGATGTACAGCAATTTCCTTTCTACTTTATAATTTAGTTTTTTAGTTGGTCACGTGTACGAAGCATATATAAGTAAGCAATAATCACAGCAAAGGCTGTAATTTGTAATGGTATTAAAATCGTGAATAAAGTTTAAATGAATTTCCTCGTCTATCGTCGAATCGTGCGCATTGGTTTAGAGTATGCCTGTTACTTTCATTTGCCTCAGTCTGCATAAAAGACAGTTTTTTTGAAAAGTCATATAAACTTCGTACCATATGTCTGATGTCTTACTTCATTTAGCGCTGATATGGCACATGTCAAATGGGAAATTACGACAATACCATATCTCTTTCGTTGTTATATAGTGACCCTTAAGATAAGAAACATATAATAAAACTTTCAATTAAATTAACCCTTTCCCTGACTTCGAATACTTTGAAGTCCGATATTCACACAGAGTCCATGGGAGTCAATGGGAGACGAGGAAAACACCACAGCTTTTATAATTGCTACGTGTCGCATGCGCAGTTCACAAATAAATCCAACAGTGACAACCCCATAAAAAGACATTTGTTAATGGTCATTTAACGTGACTACCTGCACTAAAAAATCAAAAACTGCACTACTGCTAAACACTTGTAAACAAACAGGAAAATGCTTATAAAATGAAGGTACTAAAAATGTACAAAAGTAAAAAGAGAAGCACATTGATCTATCGAGATCCCTGGGAAAAAAAGCGAAATGAATTGCAACTTGAGTTTTTCTTCAAATGAATGGAATGGACGTGAGAGTGAGAATTGTTGGGTTCGTTACAATAATAGTAATAACGAAAAAAATGCAATCAATATTGTCGCAACTTGTACAACAATGAAGATAACCAGCATTCATAATATATGATATGGTAGATATGCTCGTAGAGAGGCTGTTAATAATACAGAAAAAATATTATGCATAAGCATTCAATATGCTAGCTTTCTCCCTTATTTGTTTCCTTTCTTTTGTATTTTTCAAAATACCTATGTACATCTCACAAACAAACATATAATTTCCAATCTGCCTGCCAGCAATGTCAATGCCAATAAAGATATGATAAAAAGTACATACGTTTTCTGATAGCAATTACTTATTATTAAAAATAGCGAATTGCAAACATTTTAATCAATCTTCATTCTTCATATCTTCATCAATCGTTCATATAAAACTTAGTATTGTAATGCCACACATTTTGCAGAGTTGACGACTGACAAATCCCAAGAACCATTGCCAGTCAACTACCACAATAAGCTAAAGAGGAAGTAAACCAGCTTTTCTGAAAGCAAGCACCGTTGATTCTTAAAAGCGGATATGGATTATGGATGGACGGACGACGCTGCTACACATTTATTACCTGTATTCCGTATGCAGAGTAGAGAGAAACATTTTACACATGTAAAAAGGCTTATTGTTGGATAAATCACAATAGTTATATTATTAAATACCCACGACTTCTTTTGCATTTTTTTTATCGTTTACCCTTATCAGCATTGTTTCATTTTTACTTCATTTTTCATAAAAATTATTTCATTGTTGCTCATGCATGTGAAGTGCAAGTAAAAAAATGTCTGTGACAGTCAACAAAGTGGTAATAACAGTGAAGTGATATGATCTTGTGAAATATTTTTCGCAGAGTGAAATAACAAAAGCAGTTTAAAGTTTTCAGCATTTTAAAAAGTCTTATTATTATTATGCCTGCAAGGCATCTTCTTTCGTCTCAGTTTTCACAAGATCTTGTGCATACATTACATTATAACGTTTTCCTTGTACGTGATTTTTTAAACGCTAAAACGCGGTGAGTACAATGTACAACAGGGAGCTAGACAAAGCGTTTTGCACTTTTGATATGAGTTGAGCTCGCAAAGAGACGGATAGTGATAACTATGAAAAAAGGCTGACGCCTCGGTAGATCATTTTGATTTTTTTTTGTGAAATAAGCTCTTTATAATTAAATACTGCAACCAACCGACCACCCATTATCTTCACTATCGTTCAAATAAAAGTGTTAACGGCTTCTTTGAAATTTTTACTTATGGTCAATCGTAAACTCAACTAGCCATTATATATTTTGTTAATCAAAAGTAAGTTTTTCTGAAAAGGTGTGAAATTGGTTGTTACAGGTAGATTGGTAAAAAGGTATGAAAAAATGGTGATTGAGTTTAAAATGCTGTGGCCTTTTAAATGGTTGATTTCATAAAGAATTCGAAAGGTGAAGGATAAATGGTAGTAATCGCTTCAACTTCCTCATTGATCACAAACAAGCCATGATGAAAGGTGCTACAGTTTCAAGAAATAAAACATTTATAGCAAGAATGCTAACTTGTCGGTGTTTAAGTGGTTTTAATTTAGGTAATATGAAATGGTTGGTGACATATTTGGTATTCTCGTGGAGTGTAGAAAATTACAAGGTGGAAGGGTTTTCTCCATTATGGGATTCAGTAAAAACACAAGTGTTCCAAGAGTATGAAATTATTTCTTCGCGTGGCCAGATCTCCGTTGTTCGTGCAAAAGTAGGGGATATAAAAGATCAAGAATTGATTGTTGGAGAAAATACCAAGTTAAATAGTAGAATAATTTTGACATGTACAGCGTGGTATCCGTCAGAATGGGTGTACTCTGGAGATGCAGTAAGTGCTTATGAAAATGCCACTCACCACACCAGTGTAGCTGGGCTGGATTATATCCCATTTATATTCTTGGTTTAATTTCAGGACCCTACATACACATCAAACACAACTATAGAAAATCTTGGTCCTAACGATCAGGTTTTACCGTTAGATGATGTGAATGGGGCGAAACGATATGTAGCCACAATAATAATTGGGCCACGTGGTGTAAAGTCTAGCGACACGGGTAAAATTCTAATAACTGCATGTTAAACTATATTGAAGAGAAGTTGCTAACTTTGTCTACAAAAATTTACCTAGGGCGATATAACTGTATGACGGCGTCTCCAGAGACAGGAATGAAGTTCAAGACGCTATCGGCATTTTACCATCTTTTCGTTCCAGGTAAAGAAACTAGTTCCACATGCATAGTTCTCATATCCTATGTGATCCATAGTATGAAATTCTTGTTTCTCAAGAGTATGCATTTAATTTATTCATACACCGCTAAAAAATACGCATGCTTTATTTCAGGAAAAACGTTATTCATAAGAAAGCGAGGAGGAACAATTTTGTATGACCTACGCAAATCGCCTGCCAGAATACCTTGTGGAGTCACTAATCCGAAAGTGGCTGTGTCTCTTCAAAAGTTTCAAGATGTAACGTAAAATCACATGCAAAGCAGCCATCCCTCTCTCTAAAATTCGATGTTAATGTTGAAACTTACTAATTATAGGGTCATTTGGTAAACGTAGAAGCTGAGGACGTATTATGGCACCCGATATCGGGCTACTATCCTCGGACTCTCAGGATACCTGGGACTTATGTAATGCTAGCTTTCTCTCTCATTTGTGCATACGTTTTCTGACAGCAATTTATCAAATACTTACTTATCAAAAATAGGTCTGCACTGCAGCTCACAACAAAGCTTTTGAATTACTCCATTTCACGCTTGTCCCAAAAATCTCTGATTCAGCAACCATTCAAAGTATAACGAAGTCTAGTGAAGAAGACCTGGATTGGCTATTCAACTCATTTAAGCTAGGTCACTCCAATCGAATTCATCTAAGCACACGACCCCCGGCAGGGTACGGTTCCAACGATAGGAAGAAGCTCCAACGACCAAGACCAACTTTATCTGCTTCTTATGGCAGCGGTCAAAAGCAAAGTTCGGAACTTCACAAACCAACTTCCATTTGGAAACGTCCATCAGCAGAAGATCATGATGATGACGCTGTGGTCAAGTCTCCAGGAGCATCCAATAATCCATCGACTTATAGACCGGTTTACGTGCTCTTTGCTGAAGACCTCAATCGCATAAAGGCAAAGACAACAGAGCGACCAAGTGGAAGCTTTAGTGGTAGCGGAAGTGCAAGCGCTAGTGCAAGTGCCAGCGAAGAAACAGAAGAGGAAGGGAAAGAGGAAGAGCAAGAACAAGAAAAAGAGACGGACACAGATGAAGCTGAATCTCGCGAGGAAGAGGAGAAAGAGAAAAACACAGACAATGATAATGACAACGACAACAACCAACACCAGTACCATTTTGATGGACAAGCTCTCTCTGCCGATGATTCTCAACTTATTTTGCAGCAATTGTTTTCAACTCAAAGGCCAACCACAACGCAACGTCCCAAATTTCATCGAGAGTATGCAACAACATACCTTCCTTTCATTAACTTTTTAAATCCTTCATCTGCAGTGGTTAAATACAAGCCTGTAGTTAATCCTTCAGAATCCATTATAAAGTATTCAAATTCGCGCAGAACAACAACGCCAAGACCCACAGGTCAAATTGTGTACGACTTGCAGTTAAACAAGCTAGTATACCGTGAATCTGGGTTTACGCAACCTGATACAGAAAGGCCAACTAGACCAACGCAAAGGCCAAGTAGATTTAAAATCCCATCGCTTCCTACACAACGATGGCCAACTACACGAAGAAGTACAAGGAAGCCACCGACCTCAAGAGTTAGCACGACATCAACTACCCCAGCACCCCCACTGATTCCAGACGCTGTTGTTTGTGTCAATAATCCTTGTGGAAAACATGCGACTTGTTATGCGAACACAGTTTATTACCACAAGCAAAAAGAGACAAGAAGAGAGCCTGCATGTAAATGCATTGATAATTATCACGGTAATAAAGCGAGTAATGAGTTTTTACTTCATCTACCTATTCATATGCAGTCTTGATTAAGTCTAATTGAAACTGAAATATTTAACGGTTACAGGAAATCCATATTTGGAGTGCTCACCACCTTCACCTGTTGAACAAAACTTTTTGAGTTTTAACAGTTCATTTGAGAAACGCACAGGAATGGAATCAGTAGTTTCTTTGGAAGAAGGTTACTTGGAAAATTCAGACGTTTTCCCGCATTCGTCAGATGAACCTATAATAGTAGACGCTAAAAAGAAATAGTTCGGGAATATGTATATATCTGTATAATATTTTATAGCAATGTTCACTAATTTATTTGTCTACGATTAGGACATACCAATACAACTTATTCTTCATTCGCGCTGTAGAATCAATTTATTCCAAATGACCATAATATATCGTAAGCGAATAATCTAATTCTATTTATTTAACTTATTGAGAACAATTTGTTATAAAGCTGTAAATGTTGATGAACTTACATAATAAAGACTATTAATCTAAGTAATTTGCTAAGAGTCCTTTACAACAGATAACTATTTAATATCCTTTTCTTCCTCTAAATCTTTGTCTAGTATCCAGCTGAAATGTAATTAAAAAACGACATCGTTAATCGTAATCAGAAAATATTTATGTTACTTTTCTGCTGTCTGCATATAATTTTTCAGGACAAGGGCAAGCATAGTTTGTATAAAGCTTACCAAAGATCTTTTACATTCAAAAAATGTTTGCCGTAAGAGTAAACAGTCGTTGGGAACGGAGCCATCATTCACAGTGAGACATTCTCTGGGCGTTTTATGATCCTGGAAATTCAAAGTAGAAAGCTTACAATCAATAAACTTCTTGACTTGACTTGTGAAAGTCAAGTTATAAGTATATCATCAGTGATTTGATAACTTACCTTCTTCACGCAATCACTGTCTAACAAGCATAATTTTAATTCTTGTCGGAGTCCTGCACAAGGTCGTTTATCCTCAGTACCGCTCTGTACAGCATCCTCATAAATCTGCGACATTTTGAGACGCCAATCTGCAACGAAATAGGGATAACATTATTAACGTTACTCCTCTCTTGATTGTCAACTTCGCAATATAACGTCATAGGGCTATATTATGTGATCTTGTACCTGGCGTCCTTTTATCCACATCAGTATCGCCTTGAGACATGGTTATTACTCTTTTATGTATGAACTTGAACTACTGAACAATTAATTAGATGTTGACTTAGGAAGAATGATGCAACAATGACGTTCAATCTAAATATTTGTTTGGTTTCGAAGAGCAGTCTTGTATTTAATTTTACAATGAACAATTAACCTCTCACTGCTAAACTACAATACAGACTAGCTGCGTTCACACTGACACTAATCGTTATAAATTAACTATTTATGTGAAATGTTAATATTTAACTGAATCAGATATAACATCACAATGTGCATGCACTTTCTCATGTTTTTCATTTTTTGTTGTTCCTCCGGAGAAAATCAGATGTGAAGACAGATGTTTACATGTTTTGGATTGAACATATTAATCAATACGTTCTATTTCTTCATGCATTTCCCCAAAAAGGAACCGCGAAAACGTGCGCATGAAGTATTTCATGTTGATAAATAGGCCGAGTGCAATGAGTGCATGTGCTTGCAGAAGAGAAACTTTAAATGATTCTCCAGTCCAGTGGACATTTGACAGTATTTTTGTTTTAGCTATTTAAAATATTAATTGAGTTCATCCTGACACCTGAAGTTAAAATTAAAGTTTTTGAGTGATTAGTAAACATTGTTTTGAAAATCATTTGTTATGTCGTCATTAAGTCGAAGAAGACCCCTACTAGGTACGGACTTTCACGATTGAAAAGCTATACTTACTTTTCTAAATGAATTGCTTCATGAAAGGTTTAAAACTTAAGTTATCATTCTTTGTTTTTATTACATTTTATGCAACAGATTCTAGTACCAAAAAGAAGGGCAGAATTGAGGAAGGAACCCTGAGCCAGAGAAAACAAGTCAAACGGAGACCATTCATGATTTCCAAAACGGAAGTAGGTTGTATCACGCTTGGCGGAGGCAAAGATACCAACGCTGGATCATTTAAATTACTACCCTCTTCATCTACGTCTCTAACATCACCATCAAAGAAATCAAACGCATTCACGCCATTTTCGTCATCCACAACCGTGACAATCAGCTCCACCGGAAGTTTGTATTCAGATCGCAGTCAAAGTGCTCAAGAAGCTTTAGCCTCCTCAAAGTTAAGTAAATTAGCTCCTGATGGACCTGTGGAAGCTACGCCGATGGTAGGAATTAGGAAAATCAAAAGGACAAGAAAAGAAGAGAGAAATTTAACCAAGGGAAGTGCCTGGTTTAATATGGCCAAAGCGGAAATAACTAAAGAGAAAAAGAATGACCTAGAAGCTTTGAAATTAAGATCTGCGATGGAGGGAGTTCTTCATTACAAGAGAAATAATATTACGCACACTCCAAAGTATTTCCATGTGGGAACGGTTGTGGAAAATTCAGCAGATTTTTACTCTTCTCGGATTCCAAAAAAGCAGAGAAAGAAAACTTTGGCTCAAGAGTTTGCTGCAGACTTTGGAATGGACTAATGTTTCGAACAACTTGGTTTGTACTCTTGTTACCGCAAATAAAATATTTTTGTTGAAAGAAAATCGTTTATACAAACCATATCATTTTTAATATTTGATAAAATTCAATTAAATACATAGATTACAGATTTTCTAAACTTTTTCGTTCTTTTTTTTATATTTTTGTGACATTAAACTCTGCTTTACAAATTTAACATACTTACATTATCGGAAAACATACACAATCGTACACAAGAACACACAAATATATATAAAACATCTACCTTTTTTAAAATCTATTGTATTAAAATTAGCACACGTAGTAAAAGCTCATAATAATGTGTTAATGTACTAAATGTACCATTTTAAGTATAGCATTATAACTAGAATGATTAAACAAGGGTTTTGGTAACTGATAAATTGTTAAAATATTATGGCAGTGAAAAAGTTAACTTTGTTACGTTTGCATTAGACAGTTTCATATGACTTATTTGTTATAATTAACTAAATCTATTGAATGGTTGAACAAGGAACAACAATGGCACATTTGATTATTATTTGGCACTTTGGCAGTGGATCATTGGTTAGCATTATAAGTTTGGTAACATATTTCAGTTTAGAAAGAAGGAGGTATTATAATGAGTAGCAAGGCAGGACAATTTAGTTGTGTCAAAAAGGCACTTGTTTGTAGAACTAATCGATTTTTTATACTTGTAAATTTCTCATGAACTTGCTTAATTATTTAAAACCTACATAATTTGAACTCGTCACCACCGTATATACCTGCTTCCTTTATATTACCTCAAAAAACTGTTTTTACATACTTTGTACAAAAACATTAACCTGACTTACTATTGTATATAAACATCACTCAGCTCAAACACCCTTAAAATATTTGAAATAGTTGCTCGTACATAATCTATTTTTTATAAATATTTCTGAACTGAAATCAATTAGCTCTCGTACAAGTCTACCCTTGCATTCAATACAACTTGGCAAAACACTAGTTTTTACATACATACATATTATAAACTTATTTTTACGAATATCATTGGTATACTCATTTCATTAAAAGTTAACTTACAATTAAGAGATAAAATATTAGAATATGATATAAAAGTGTCTACATTTTCTAAAATAAATACGTTGTATAAATACAATATAACATTCTAGGAAAGTACATATGAAAACGGATTTTTTAATAGTAATATTGATATTGATAATGATTTAGCACCCAATAAACTATTTTAAACCCTAGCGTTGTGGTCCTTTCTTCGTTCCTCCGCCCATATGACCATGACCATTACCACCACCAGCAGCTCCTGGGAAGTTACAGAATTCACAAAATCCTGGTGGACCTTGACCTCCAGGTGAACCTCGTACTCCGGGTGGACCTCTTGCACCTGGATCTCCTCTGTCACCTTGTCTTCCTTGAACACCAACACCTGGTGGACCTGACGAGCCTACGTTTTTACAGAAAGTACATCGATTAGCGCTGTTCCATTAATGAATTAAATTAAAAATGAACGAACATGGCATTTTAAATTTTACCTGAAGCACCAGGTGGACCTGGTGGACCTTCCATACCCACACCTTCAGGACCCCTTTCTCCAGGTTCTCCTCTTTCTCCTTTCGGGCCTTCAGGTCCACGTGGGCCTGGTACTCCCGGCAGTCCCATGAATCCTCTCTCTCCTTGCAGTCCAGGTCTCCCTGGGTCGCCTATATTTTTTAAACCATTCCATTTAAGTACCGAAGCATAACAAACTTACTATTTGAAGCAAAGCATTGCAGCAACACAGCATACAACTTAGAAAGCATCTACTGACATACAAACTACTAAAATGAAAACAATACTGATGAAAGCACATTAATTTGTTTTATTGCAAGTGGGAAATGGATTGTACGTTATTAATCGGTATTCCAACCAGTTCACATTCATTCAATTAGGTCGATAGAGGCGAAGGAACTGATTTGACTACATCACCGTTAACTTCATCAATAATCTATACTGGGATTTTTATTTGTAAAATTAGTAATGTAAGAAACTGTTTTTGTACAGAGATCTGGTTATGAAGAATCGTAAACTTTCAAAAATACTCGTTTCGTGTTAGTTGGAAGGGTACGAAACGAAATAGGTACGTATTCAAGTGGTGAGGTATGTACCTGGAATGCCCTGCTTCCCAGGACGACCCATACGTCCTGTTTTACCCACACCAGGATGACCTGGTGGACCTCGCAATCCCCTTACCAGCTCTTCCATCCGATCTAATTCGTACAAATGACGGGAAAAATAACACAAACACATTTGGAAACATAGAACACATTTAACATACAGAGAAGAGTTCACAAATTTCATAATATACTTCCATTTCATGCATCAAATATTGACAGATCGACGATACAGAATAAACATACACAATAAACTAAAGATGGCCCTACATAAAATGCTGAGAGTAAAGTATAGACTGAACCAATTTGTTCACATTGCCACATTGCCAAATTTGAAAGTAGAGTATTTCAAATTAAAGCGCATACTGATAATACACGAAATGCGTTTGCATGAGATTCCACCAAGCGTTCTCTGCTCAATCATACAAAAAGCGCTGTAAATTGACAAGGCAGTAATTGAAGATTTTTTTTCGTAGATAAAAGTTTCAAACCTGGAGGTCCTTGAGACCCTGGTGGACCAAGCCTACCAGGTTTTCCACGACCTGGTAAGCCAGGTGGTCCTATGAGTTTGGCGGTTAACTCTGCTAGCTGGTCTACATAAATGATTTCGGTGAAAGAAAGGTTTAGTGTAGGACAAAAATATTTTTGTCACTTAACTGGACAAAAAGTAACCTTACTTGATTTAGTGCTTTGAAGACAACTTTTCTGTGAGATGGTGATTATGGAATAACATGACTAATGGACAATTATGAAAATAAATTATGTTCAATGTTAACTTTTTACCTCTGAGAACTGAAGCACAAATATCCCGTAGTTCGCCTTCAGTGAAACTTCTACCCTGTACACAATCAAGGTCAAGTTCAAGTAAGATTGGAGAAATGTATGAGAAGCAACTTAATTAAGATACTGAACTTACTGGTGGTCCCGGTAATCCTGGCATACCTGGAGTTCCTCTTTGTCCAGCTGGACCTGGACCACCGGTCGCACCTGGCGTTCCTGGCATTCCGGGTGTACCTCCGGGACCTGGTGGCCCTCTGTCCCCATTGGCTCCTCGTTCTCCAGGCTGTCAATTTATAAGTAACCGTTGAATTATAATGTGGTTCGGATATTAACAGTAAGTTTGATAAATTGGTATCATAAAAACGTACCATTCCCATCTGTCCAGGCATACCTTGAGGACCACGTTCACCAGGCGTACCAAAACCAAATCCTGAGCCACCGGCGCCACCATTTCCAGATCCAGGATCTCCTGGAGGTCCTGGAGGACCGGCTGGACCCATTGGTCCCGTTTTGCCTTCCAGACCAGGTATTCCAGGTGGACCCATTACACCGGCGGGTCCAGGTGGGCCCTACACAGTTTTCAACAAAAAGTGTTAATGTTTTGAAGCTTGACTCAGCAACGTTCACAAATGTTTTTACTAACCATCATTCCCATTGCTCCTACTGGTCCGGGTGCTCCAGGTAATCCTTGATCACCTCTTTCTCCCTTTGTGCCAGACTTTCCGGGGTTACCTGATGTTCCAGCCTTTCCAGGATTACCTGTTTTACCTTCAGGACCACGGGGACCAGTATCTCCCTTTTCTCCCCTGATTCCCTATACAAAATCACGTAACAAATGAATAACTGATTGTTTTAATATGATTATAATAGTGTGATCACTTACCCTCTCACCCTCAGGTCCTTGCTTTCCTTCAGGGCCAGGAAGTCCTAATAAACCAGGTTCGCCTCTTGGACCTGGTACACCTTGTTCTCCTCTTTCACCTTTAGATCCATCTTCTCCAGCAGGTCCTTGTGGTCCAGGTTCACCGGGATTTCCAGGATTACCTGCAGCGGCTGCTGCTCCAGGAACTCCGGGTTCTCCATCTCTTCCGCGTTCACCTTTAAGCCCAGAAGGCCCTTGAATACCTGGAGGTCCCAATGGTCCCTATTCAACAAAATATATTATGATAGTTTATAGTTATACGGCATGCTCATATCTTTTATTTAAGCTTGACTACAAACAGGAAGACCGATAAGTCCTGGAGGGCCACGTAATCCAGCTAATCCAAGTTGTCCTTGTTCTCCTTTTGGACCCGGCAATCCTTGCAAACCTTCTCGACCTGGTTCTCCTCGAGCTCCATCTACTCCTGGAATTCCTGCTGTACCTCGTTCACCTAAGTTGAATTAAAATCCAGCGCTTCAGTTACTTAACCAATCAAAAACCCAGAATGTACCAGATACCAAGTTAAGTCTTAAGAGGATACCCTTTTCTCCAGAATTTCCAGTCTCGCCCTTCTCTCCTCGTTCACCACGTGGTCCGGTAGCTCCTTTTGGTCCTGGTAGTCCTGGATCGCCTGGTGATCCCGGAGGGCCTGGAGGTCCAACTACTGGTCTACCACTCACCTGACCTTGAGCAGTTCCAGCAGGTCCTGGTGGCCCTGGAGGTCCTGAAGTACCTCTACTTCCAGGTAAACCTGGTGTTCCTGGTTCTCCTTTAAATCCTCTTTGTCCAGCTACTCCATCTCTACCAGGAGGTCCTTGTGGACCAGTTTCACCAGGTAGACCCACTCTTCCAGGTAACCCATCGTTCCCGATAAGCCCCTATTAATTTTTCATTCCTTTAAATGCCCGAGCTCTCTAAAACGATATTATGCTCTCGCTCTCTCCATTCCTTACCGGAATACCACGCTCTCCCTTGTCTCCTCTTGGTCCAGGTGGACCAACAACTCTTGAGATATCTCCAGGAGGACCTTGAAGTCCCAAAGTTCCAGGAATACCTTGAGGGCCTGGAACACCTCTTTCACCTTTTTCTCCTTTATCCCCGCCATCTCCACGTTCTCCACGCCCTCCTGCCAATCCATCAGTACCACGCTCACCCTTTTGGCCTTTAAGACCCGTTGATCCTGTCAAACCACGTAAACCTTGCGGTCCTTGAGGTCCAGTTACTCCAGAAGCCCCCGGCGGACCTCTATCTCCAGGTTCACCCCTTCTTCCTGGAACTCCAGCAGGACCTGCAGGTCCTCTGTCACCCCGTGGCCCTGGAAGTCCATCAAGACCCTGCAATGGGGCATCGTGAGAATTCTGCCTTGTCACTAAAACATTCCTACTTTTTGGCATTCAACTTTAGCTATTTACTTACATCAGTTCCGTTATAACCAGCAGGTCCTTGCGGACATATCACATCACACGTCGGCCTTTCTTGTTCTTTCTTCTCTTTAAGCTAAAAATGATTAATTATTTACAAGTCAGTAGAGCAAAATTTTGTACATACAAACATGAAATCAAGAAAACAAGAAAATAATTGATTACAGGCAGCTCGTTGCAAGTTTCTCTCTCTGGCCGAGTTGGATCACAGTTGAGTACCATCCACTGGAGATCAATCTACAGCCAACGATAAAAAATGAATGAACGATAAGATGAAGACAGAATTCCTTATTGACCACGCACGCATTACCATGTTTATAAATACATTACTCTTGCTTTCAAAACAAGCACATAAACTGCATAATATATAGAAGCTTTTTCATATTTTTTTCAAGTGTCCACAGAAGATGCTATTTCATTTTTTAAATGTGCTTAGCTTTCGATTTCACACCAAATGATAAATTTCTAGAAAACACATGGCACGAGAGTCTGATGTGAAAGTGTTGTTTGTCAAAAATAGATGTGAACATTATCTTCATATGTGTGACTCCCAAGCGTGAACATGAATTTTGCACCCTTTACCAATTAATATTACTTTAAATCCAATTTTACATTAAACTACTTTCATTTTTCAAGATTTCTGTGTAGACCAAAATCCCAGTCATTTATATTCGGTACAAAAATACCACAGATTTGCGGAGTATTTTAAAAAGAAAAAGAATCCCTCTCATTTATTCTGACAGGCGAAATAAATTTCTCACGTATTTCTTACTTTGTTTTCGGCAAACTGATTAATTTTGTTCATCTCTTCGACTCAACATGCTCATATAGCAAATACAAAAAAGTACGTTTAATACCGACATGAAAACATGATTGCATCACAACTGTTTTGAATTAACTTTTGGATTACGAGAATGCGTCGGGGTCGCAGATCTTGCCTTTTTTCCGAGATGCTCTACCGCAACAACAAGCAAACTAACACGTTCGACGTTCAATTTTATTGCGTGTTCATCTGCACATAATATTCTGACTGTCTTAATTTTGCTCTGGAGTATCTTGTAAGCACTTGGATCTTCCCACATTTAAGCGACAAGTTACACAAGGCATCGCATTTCTTTCATTTACTACCTTGCCCTAATCTATCTTATAAGTGTGAATGTACGGATGTACATAATTATACTAACTGCACTTGCGTACACAAATCCAGGTCGTTAGTCTCTTTAAGTACACAAGTCAAGTGAATCATCATCATCTCCACAAAGTGGATGATATTTAGTTATTTGGACGATAACATCATGATCATATGTACCGATCAACGCAACGGCGTGTGGTTCAGTTACTTGAACGATAATGCCTTTTGATTTTGAACAAATATGTGACGTAGCAAATGTAAACTTTGCACAGGAATTCTGATAAAGATAAAAAGAAAACTTTAAGATGAGGACATTTTGGACCAAACGACAATATTATATTTTGCGTGTGTGTAGTAACATGTCGTGTTAATTGTATCACCCAATTTGATCTGATACACATAATATACCATGTGTACGTACACACACAAAAACGATCCAGATTGTCACATATTCACATTAACTGTAATGATTATCCTCATGGCTTATTAAAAGTGAGCCCACCTAGTTTATCATGATTACAATCTTGTCATCATGATCATCATGCATTGCATTCCTTTCTGTATGACACACAAGATTAAAGTTTTCTTGAGTAAAAATGCAGTTACGCTTTTTACAATTCGTTTCTTCCTCATAATCATCGTCATCACCATCAGTCTGTCATTGTGTCAACAAGTCAACAGATCTTTCCTCGCGAGAGACAATACACGCAGAAAACAAAATAAAATCAATTTTTGATACGGAAAGGGTCACAGGAGAGGAACTGTTGATGATGTTGACGGTAATGTTTAGATTAGAACTCAATGTGTTTTCCGTTATTTATAGTAATGTAAAATGACATCTTATTCTGGGTGAAAGGGTGAGCCCAGAAAAACACTTCAAATCGAATCAACAATAAATATGTAACACGAATTGAACACGTATACTTTTGGTATGCATATGTCCTACCCTACAACCGCCACCACCACCGCCAACAAGTGCGATCATTAATATTCGTAAAGTGGCAATAACATAACTCTTCTTACTATGAACTGCCTCACTTGCTGAATACAACTGTCTTGTTGAAAAGAACTTTGGGAATTTCATATTGGAAGAGGAGAAAGGGGAAAATGAGTGTGTCACATTGCTTTACATAATATTATTTATATAGATGGAGAGATGAGATTTGATAAAAGATAGTTTCTAATTCGCAGTGGGAGGAGGTAGGAAGAAATATGCAGCAAGAATAAATATTATTTGGATCAAAATTATAAAAAAATGCAGAATTCTCTGGGAATATTTATTATGCATATTGACGCGTGTACAGAGTGCAGAGATAGAGTTTTCTAAGGATGTTGATGAAGATATATGGCAAATTTTTAACTGATATGATTGCAACGATGATTTGTTTCAGTTCAGGAGGGTATATGTGAATGAGATGGTAATAAATTAAGATTAGAGAAAAAATAATATCAAGAAGCTGAAATGTAATGATAGCCAACAAGGGTGATACATTACATATCGACTTACAGGAACTGTTTGGGAATTGCCAGCCAGTTTGGCGATAGAAATCTTGCCGTTGACATCAAGTGGTCCACGGATGTCGAGTGGTTCACTGCCCACCTCCTCACAGTCGGCGTAGAGTAACACTCTATCTCGGAATACACCGAAATGGAGCTTGTGCCAGTTACGGTCAAACACCTACAAAAAAATAAACAAACAAAAAAAGGAAAGAATATGTCAGCAAGGAAATAAATTTCATTCATTCATTCAAAATGGGATAAAAAGAAGTGTGTTTGCATTAGTGCAAACTTGTTCCTTAATGGTGATAAATGGAAAAGCTGAGATGATGATGGGTATTAAATCAGTATGCTTTTAATGAAGATGCATGGATGTGTTGAAGAGATATGCATGATGATTACTACAGGGAAAATACCTCAGCATTTTTAAATCCTAACGTTTGCAGTTTTCCTTCATAGTCGACAATAGAAAACTCCACAGTTTCTGAGCGGGGATTTAGGGTGATTGCGAATTGAGTACGGTTTTGCACGTCTGACATGTGGATGATGTGCCAAGGAGTCTTTGGGGGCTTCCGGGTTCTCCAAGTTGCGATAAAGCTGAACTGGTCTGGAAGGCTCAGGGGAAAAATTTCTCTATAAATCAAAAATAATAAAAAGGCTGAACTTTGAACTTTATAAATCCATAGCTCAAGCTCATTTCAAAACAGTATACCTTGTGTCTTTCGTTAGGTCAACTTGTCTATCGAGCCTATACGCGGTTTGTAGTCTGTCTGATCCACGAACTCTGGAGACTGCCGAGAGTTCTCCTTCCAAGACATCAAGTCTATAAACCATAAAATATGGTGAATGACCAAACTGAATGTCAAAGTAAATGACCAAACTGTAGGGGAAGGTGCAACAAAATCTCCAAACTTACCTAAATTTTCTAATAAAATCAAACGCTTGCAAGTCATCTTCACCAGGTTTATAGTCTGAACATGGTCCATTCAATTCATATACTCCATTATAGTCTAAATGGAAATGAAATAAAATACAACAAAAAGTTTTACTAATTATGATAAAAAATCCATTTTCATTTCAATAAAGGGTAAAATGTCTACTTTTTCAGTTTATGGTTATTTAAAATATAAACCAATCCAAATTAGGGTAGATTTTTAGAAAACACACAAAGTGGAAAAAATTCATCTATCATAGAATCGGTTGTTCAATAGATGTTCTAACTAAACTGTGCAGCAAAGTTTCAGAAAATAACTGAACTAAATGTTATGAAGAGAAATGAAGAGATTTTTATGTAGTGATCCTAGAGGGAAAACTAAAAATTAGGAGAAAAAAATATTTGGCAAAAGATAAAATGATTTATGCTTGTGAATAGATTTTGAAACAAATAAAAATGTAGCAATGCAAGTCAAGGGCCAAGGGTGAAGGGGCTATAGATTTGAGTGAAAGTCACGCTAGAAGAAATAAAGTTGAGAAGAAAACACACAATCTAGAAACCCATTATAAAACGTCAGCTAAATTCTTCTACAAAATCAGAAACTTTGAGAACACTTCAAGTGAAAATCCCAATTTAGGGCAGAGTTTCAGTAACCTGCTGTAATGATATCGTAAGCGTAATAATCTTCTGCACCAGCCACGTCACCCCTTTTTGGACCTCTATCTGTAATTTGATTCACAAAACTGTTTATTGCCAACCATAAAGAGACTTCCAAAATGGGCCAGACAAGACGATCCTAGTTTTAGTTCAATGGGAACGGTCGTTCTTCTTTCATTTCATTCATTAGCTTGAAGTCGAAAATACCAAATGAAAAGGGTTTCATGCCGCATTTTCATTCATTTTTTCAAGCAATACTACTCACACTCACGTACTTTTTCACCTTGCTTAATCAACCTGGTATACAGGTATTTGGTCACAACATAACATTTTACTACCATAGTTGGTAAATATAATTTCATTAGATCCAGTTTTGTATTGTCGTAGGGCATGTCTACCGTGAATATAATTAATGTACATTACACGATTTGTACGAAGTAAGTTTTACTGCCCCACTAATGAGTTTCCTTAACCCGTAAATAAGGTGAGATAATTAGTCTCTATATCCGTGCGTGTATTGTGTATCCAAATTTTGATTTACATTTTGATACTATTTGAAAGTTTTTAAACGTACTAAAATAGTAAAATGTTTTGACTCACCTTCGTCCTCCCTATACACCAGCCGCACGCTGTCGAATTCGTCTACTTCAGGATCCTCATACCCATATTGGGGTTCTTCTTGTTGTGGAACTATTTAGAAACGCAGTTATACCAGACACAAAGTGTAAATTTATTACTTTATAGCTATTTTAAAATTAAGTAATTTGCTACGACTCCAATTTTGTCAATGGTTCAATTTATTTTTTAAACATTCATAACTCAAATGCAATTACTTATTAAATGAATCTATTTAAAAATAGAATTAAAGATTTTTAAAAAATACTCACATGAAATAACGGTTTTGACAAGAGTTGTAAGTACGAGAATGCTATACAAAATGATACAAAGCGGACCACGATCCCAGAAGAGGATATACCTATTCAAAAAAAGTAAACATTTAATGTGCCATCATCATCAAGTGTATCATGTTATTCAGCAGTTACGGTTATCATAATCACAATGACATTACCGCATCTTAAACAAGTTTACAATTATTTTACACAATAAATTTTCACACATAATGGATTTTAATGTTTGCACCGCACTCATGCTGAAGACCTATCATGTTTTCCAAGTGTCCGCACTTTTGTACATATTTTCAGATAATAACAACAAATTATAATTTTTATCATCAATGATGGGCATATTATTAAAATTAATGTGACAAAGGATCCGTGTAGTTTAACAACTTCTCTTGTACATTGTGTCCGTCTTAACCCACGCCACCCAACGCAACATCTTTGCAGTCCTAATTAACTTAACACTTTATGAATGAAGATGAGATCAAAAGAAACGAAAAACTTTTTTTTTGTTTTTGTATAAAAATCTACTTTTGCACTGACAATGACAAGATAAAATAAGATATCATATTACCACAAGTGGCAGGGGGTGCAAAATAATATGCACATTTTTTTGTACTAATTTGCAAGGAATTTTGATAAACGTGAAAAGAAATAACTTTATTGTACGAAATAAGTAAATACATTGTTAACTAATGATCTCTTACACGTGAATAGACGAATGTCAAAAAATCATGCATCACATGAAAGTGAAAATTCTTGCGAAAACTTCATCTCATCAACTTCGCATGTATGTGTGGTGAATGAATGAACTTGTAGTAGGACTAGGACTTGTAGGACAATTTTAACTTGGCATTTTTGTAAGTTTTACGAGTAGTAAATTTTAGCAATATGCAAAAAATTTCATTGCGGTCAGGTCTTCAAATACTTTTAAGCATTCTTTTCACTTCATAACTTAAATATATGCTTCCTGCCCATTCGGCATGCATACATATTTGATAAACTGCGAAGGACAGTAAACGGGGGAGAGTGAGATTTTAAAAGTTTTTCATGCATTCAATGATTCCAAATAAATCATTGGTCCATTTTCATAGTCTATTACTAATACTTACAATTAGCAATCAATTATACTATATTTAAGAGATAAGTTTTTACGCGTTAATGCGCTTTCAATCCAAGTTTTAGTATTACTCCTTTTCATTTCCAATTCATACAAGACCTAGTTATGCACATTTTTTTGAACACCAACGTTTACCGAGTAGTTTGTTTTTTTAAAACAATTTTAGAAGTACGTTGTTACCAATCAATTATCTTAAAATGTGCAATCGAAAAATTCTACACAAATTTAAGTCAGCGTGCTGTAGGCAGCCGATTTCATTTTCCAACTTTTGTAATGTCATGACATGACTTATGACACGACAAACATAACACACAGTGAACCTCAAATAAAAATTTGTCATCTCCTCAAACCCATCATAATCGTACATCATCATCTTTAGCATCTTTGCTCACGAAATGTTCCACAAGAAAAGTCACTAATTTAGTTGAACTTCCTATGCAATATTTCCCTGTCTGATAAATGGGAATTTCTTTGTAATTTTTTGCCCCATAGATTACTACGTGTGAAAAGGTCCCTCATAAAATACATTCAAACGACAGTTCAACCACTATTTATGTGGCTGTGCTACATACAAACGATGATTATTGCATGAATCTACGTGTGTTTCCTAACCATTATGGGACAGGGAAAAGACACATAATCCTCCATAAAATCGCGATCCAGTAACACACCAGAACAAGCGGAATGATTTGAAGAAACAAACGACGACAGGAAATAACTCTTTGGCTTTAACTCTTGTGTTTCATTTCCGCATGTACTGAATACACAAACAAACCAGCAATAAAAGTCTCTTTTTTGCTATATCATCATGATCACGATGTTAAGAATGAGTGGTTGAGATTTCTTCAGATTCAATTTCATCCAGCCTAGTTTTTTGTTGGGGTTTTACATTGGGAATGGCGGCAATAAGTTATGGCCATGTGAACTGAAAGACGGGATTAAGAAGGAAATTAAATTAATCGATTTAAACGAGACAACAAGATTTAAGGCTGGACGTTGACACTCTTTTTTTTCCTGAGTAAAAAAATAAACACAACTAGGCAAACCCAAACAACACATTTTACTAATCCCTTCTTGCAATAATACAATTACAGACAAACTAGAAACACAAGTTTGACACATGCAATATTCAGGGTGGAACATGTAAGCAATTTTTTGTCGTTAGAGATCTGTGAATGGACAAAAAAAATGTAAAGCAAACACCGACAGAACTTTGGGTAAATACTAAATACTTGATGTAGAATATGCATTGTACGCAAAAACAAACTTTTTGACTTATTTGCTTACTTTAGCTTTAATTTGTAAACTGTTACTAGTTGAAAGTGAAAGGGACGAGATAGTTGATTTAAAAACACTCTGTAAATAGTTTACTCGTAAAATTATATTGAAGTTTGGAATTTTCACTCATATTTCATCAAGATTTTGTGTAGACGTTTATTATTGCAGAGATGCATACTTGAAAGAAAACGTAATTGCCATTTTATCTTAAGCTTTCCCTAAAAATGTGCCCATTTTTTCTCTTTTCCTTGCAAGGAAAATGCTCTCAGTCGTCTCTTTGATAATTACTTTTTTATCAGGATGATCTTATATTCGAAGTAATATAGCCAATGTAAAATAAATTGAATGCAACCAGGTTCTATTTTGTTTTGATTTAAAAACTTTAACCCTTTCAAGATTTATAAAATAGCAATCGCAGAGAAGCTCATGTCATGTCTTTCTGCTCCGCATTTTATTCTGCTAATCCAGTTTAACCCCATTGCCATCAGATTAACGTGATTATGGACTTGATTATCAATCATTTGAGAGAAGTTTTTAGCATAAAAGATACACTTTTATAAGACCTCAGCTTCAATTTTATTTATGTACCATGAATATGTACTGTACATTTCTGATACGCCGACGCATGCACACTCACGCAATCCAAAAACGCATTTTATTCACAAGACCACAAGTATACACACAAGAATTGTGAATTGTAGCATGGTTTGGTGATGTGATAACGTATTCAAATTTAAAAAGAATGGATGCTTTTATTTTTTCACAAAAAGTTTCTGATTTGATCTCATATAAAATATTATCTTATCACATCACTACACACTTTCCATTTTGTGCTTCTTTTTTAGACAATGCTGAAAAGGATGACCAGGAAAAAAATTGGTGAATGCAACTACTACGCAAAAAACCAGCGGTGGACGGTCATAAAAATGTGTTTAGAGACCGAGATTATGACCGTGATATGCTATGATAGGATACGCACGCACTTTTTAATGTCATGATGCAATATGGAAATGGAATACGCACACTGGCCAGGCCAGGCACATACCAAATGCAGGATTTTTCAATTCCTCGTCTGCTTTTGGCTTTGACTTGCATGTGCCTACAACCTTCAGTCTGAATCTGAGTAATATAAAATTGCATTCGTACATGTTATAAAAACTGAAATCACTTTCATTCCACCAACCATGCTGTCGTTTTTAAAAGCCACTGTTGCTGCTGATCATAATGTGTACTTTTTTTCCTTGCACTGCTTCTCCCGAAATGACAAACGTTCCGTTTCAAATACAGGCATGAAAGCCGTTTGTTATGAAATTGTTAAGCTAAATACGAGTTGAATTCGTTCTGGTGAGAAAATGATAGAACAATGTGCAATGAAGTAAAAACTCTGAATGGATAGAGCCATTTGTAGCAGAAAAATAAAATGAGAGGAGAATGTTCGCCTAAAAAAGCGTGAATAAATAAGCAAAAATGAATGAATAAACTGTGCCTGTTTTGCTATTGAACTTGAAACAAGTCAATTTTTTACACTATGCGTATGCCACAGATAGCTTGCAACGCAACCAACAAAATGAATGCTTTATCCAGAAGGCATGGGATGGAGACAGATCAGACTAGTCAGCACAATGTCTGCGATACTAATCTAACATCTCTCTCAACATCATCAACTTAAAAACAGCATGCAAGTCTTGTAGGAAGTCAAACAACAAATAGATCAATTGCACTTTTTGGAAAAGTGTGTGTTCTTTTGAAATTCCATGCTCATTTGAGGGATTTTAAGTAATTCAATTATATTCACTACGCTACATAGATCATCGTAGTAAACACACTTTTATACAAAGTAGATAATTTGGCCAAAACCATAACGGTATTATTGAAAGTATGTATGTACATTTATCTCAATGTGTGGGTGGGTAAGTATCATGCATCCGACCAACCAACCTGGTGGCAAAATAATGTAGCTTTTCCCGGATGAAAAAATGTGTGAAAGAAATGCCAAATTGTGCATTGCACTGTAAAAAAACAAACTTGCACAAAAATTTTATAATGGTAGGAAGGAAGTGATAAGAAAGTGCAAGTAAAGTGGTGTAAGGTATGGGTAGGGTACATATTAAAGCATTCAAGCGTTAAATGTGCTGTTTTAAAAACAGATAAACATATAATATAACAAACAACCAGTCAACTAGTCGCAGACACAAACAAGATGACAAAAAAACTTGTGGAGGAAAAGGAGGAACACACACGCATTTTTTCGTATTTTTGTCAATGTCTCTTGTGTGTCTATATATTAGTGTTGTTGAGCTGCTGGAATGCGATTACTAAATAGGCATGTTATCTGGTTAGAAAAAATTTCGATACAAAAATGCTCTTACTATCTGATTGCTAATGCTAACCCTTTTCCCACCCTCGTAAACCTAAATCTTCTGAAAACCTAAACTAACCGTAGAAGAGATTCTTAAAGAAAAGGAGAGTGAGTGAATAGAACGGATAGAACAACAGCAACGATGGCAAGTGTGTGGTATGATATGGCTTTTGGCATGTAAGTATCATCATCTCACCGTATTAAACACCATCACATCATTGCAAGATCATCATCAGCAACGAAGTGTGTTGTTGAGGTTGAGTCGCGGCAGGCATGGCATAACCAGTTAAAAATATGTTACAGTTACAACGATCAGAGTCAACGTGTCTGTAAAATCTCAGATGAATCGTTTTCATTACGGTGGTGCAGTACTCAAGATTAGCTTCGTCGTGTGTGTTATATGAGCGTACTGCATGTATTGATAAGAAAATGCTGCCTCATGATGACTATGACCTGTTGCCGATGAGGAATAATTTGGGGAAGACGGAAACCTCTTGAGTGACAATTACATAGCAAACCTCAGAGTTTCAGTACCTTGATCCCTAAAATAACACTTCCAATTTGAGAAAAAACTAAGACAGAAGACGTGTTTTGTGTCTTACTCGTCCTCTTAGACATGGCTTTCTGTGATGGAGAAAAAATGGAAAGGGAGGATCGGATGATGACGGTGGGTAATAAGTTGGGAAGTAAAAAGTAAGCAAATTTTTTAACCAATCTAGCTATCCCGTTTGTTGACACACGGATCTGTGTCAACTGTCAACCTCTTTCTTTTTAACAGCTCCCCTCTTCAGTATGATTTCCTTATGCACTCTAGTCTAGAGTTGCTTTATATAGATATTTTGTTTTCAATTGTGTAACCAAACAAGCCCCAAACACAACGGATTTTTTCCTCTTTGGAGTGGATTAAAATGTAAAAGGTAATTTTGTGGTTGATCACCGTGTAAAACATGACAGGTGTTGTTGGTGCATGTGTGTATGTGTTTTCCATTTCCATTCTTCTCTTGCACCTATTTTAATGCCTATATTTATACTGGTACTGAAATGGCGTGTTGTACCTGTACCTGAGTACTTTGGTTCACCTTAATTTCTGATAGTTATTAAGTGGATCAATTGAGTTGATAAATAGATGCTAATAGAGTTTCCATTGCATTGGATAGCCAACACGATTATGGTTGGGCGTAGGCATGAATTTGAAATCCATATCTAAATTCTACCTGACTGAAGACTGACAATGAGTCAGATTTAACAGGAAAAACCACACACAATCACACAAAAAAGAGAAGAAGATGAGTCAAGAAGAAAAGAGACAATTGAATCGAACGTCAAGTCAAGAGAGAGAGCACGCTTTTTCGATAATCTTTTCTTTTTTCATTCAGCTCAAACTTCAAACATAAACTTCTTGACTGACTCTTTTTTTATTGTAATGATGTGTATGAGAAGAGGACAACCACAAAAGGTCTTGAAAAACAGTGTGTAGACAGTCCCAAGAGCGAGGGCACCATAATCATCCCAATAAAATCTTAAATGCAAAGTGCGACTTGATTATTTTGCTAAGGCGCTCTATGAAAATTTGTCGATCGAGTCTAAAATTGGAATGGGAATAAGAAACGTTTTTGGCAATGGAAGTGTTTTTTTTCACTCAGCCTTACAAAATTACGTTACATAATATAATACCGCTATGGCACTGGCACAATTTTATCCCGTAAAATATTGAGACAAGGGAATTTACCCGAGCTAATGAAAGAAATCGTATTGGTTATTATTCTTACGATTGATCGATAGACTGGCAAAAACCCATAAAGTTACGCAGACAGCTGATATACTTTTTTTCGAAAGTGAAGGCGTTTTGGTAAAATATTCTTAACACATACATGACTCATGACACATTGATGATGATGAGTACAGTGTGTTACTTCACTCAAGTAGATCACAAATCAAATCGCCATCAGAATCGGCCGCTGAAACAAAATTTTAAGTTTCAATGTAGCGTACAGCAATTTTAAATCCAACCATGTGTACGTACTATGTACGAAATCCCAAACGCCGGGGTATATAATAGATTGGCGTCTCCTCCGGTCGGTGCCATATAGTATTCATGAGTGTAAAAAATACATGGAGAACTGGTGTGCCACACACTGTCATGTTATGAAACGTGACACTTCCATTCAACCTTGTACATGAGTAAACAGAGTCATACCGAGAGTTCATCGTCGTTACATTGTCGTATCTGTTTTCTCGTCTTCATTCAGAGACTTTTCTTACAATTTGGAAAAGAAATAGAAAATGCTACATTACGCAGCAGAGAGCCAACTATTGCTTGCCATCATGCCGTCTTGTTACTACTACTGACTCCTCCTGACTGACAGTTTTATCGAATTTTATACCTTTTTTATTTGTACACTTTTTAACGGTTGCATTTTTACAAGTTTTTCGTTCTCTGGCTCCCAGTGCAGTGTAGTAGTAAATAAGGTGCTCACTTTTGCACTGCATTACTTTTACCTTATGATTATGATTCACCATCATGTTAACCTTTGCTAAGTTTTATATGTTGCGGGGGATTTTCTGTGAATTTCAAATTAAATATTGTAAAAATCAAGTCTGAGTGTTGTACATACAAATGCAATGTGTATTCATCATGCATTTTTAACAAAACTTCTTTCTAGTCTTCAATGACAAATTTTTTGGACCATTTCAATGATTTTTACATACTATACATATTAAACTAGAAGCGAAAAACAAATATGAAGTACGAAAAGATCGTAGGTTTTATTTACTTTGATTGCGTAATTTTTCATGCATTTCAATTTTTCTGATTGGTCATATTTTTCTCGTGAACTTTGATTGCACATTGCACTCATGCTTATGGCTTTTGTGTTTCTACCTGTACACTCTGCCAACCGCAACCGGCATCTTCCAGTTTTGTCTTGGATTCAATCAAGTATTTTTTTTATCTTGCGCAGATATGATATGGATATTAAACATAATATTTTAATTTTGAACAAAGTGTATATTGCCATTCCATATAGCATGTACCACCTTAGTTGAATATGATAAAAAATATAATCTCATACCAAGAAGATAGTAAAAACTTCAGACGAGTATGAAATCACTTTAAAATTTTCAAAGCACATGCGAGTTCAAAAATGAGACAGGATATGCAGAAGTGAAGTGAACTGAAACATAATAGTAAATACAGAGATAGACGGACAGTGGAAGTAAACTGATAGGAGGTAACATGATGTGTGTACATGAGCTCTCTGTCATAAAATGTCAACAACCAAACCATTTAAGGTAAACTGTACTGCGCTAAAATGTCTACCAGGCTTGTTTTGTCTTTTTTGCTTTATGCACGGTATGTGTACATCAAAAAGTGAACTTTCCTTCTTTTTATTCTCAAAGTGAAGAAGAAAAGTCGACTTTGTTGTTTTGTGAATTCTTTGTACATAAAAGAGATATTATTGAGAAGATATGCATGAAAACTGCATAATGAAAATGCTTTAATATGCTTACACTGTCATGTGATCTGATGTTATGAATTGAGCAAGATTAGTCATAGGGGCACGCGCACAAGATGAGTTTAAAAAACGTTGTTGTACACTTCAAATTTGTTTGTTGGAAACTCAATACGGATGGCATGAGATGCACTTTGTCATTTAATGGCTTGATTGTATAAAAATATAAAATGTAATTATATGACTTTTATAAATTAAGTGAAAAAATAACAATAAATTTTTGACAAGTTTCAGAGAAATGCTATTTGTATTTTAGTCTTACCTCTTTAGAGAGTGTCCCTTCATTTTCCCCATACTCCACTTTTATGGAGACGAGCTAACAATGAGCTACTGTTACAACACCACTACAATTTTCAGAGAACAGAAGAAAGGAGTTTGTGTTCAGGTTCATAAAACTCATTTGTAACAACTATTAGGAAACTTATGTGTTGCACAATAAAACAGGAAATAGATGGGTTGTTAATGCGAATTTTTGAAAATCTTTGTAATTTCGATCGTGTTTACACAGTGGTGTACGTTCCATTGGATTTTTTTGTCACAGCATTAAACAAACTTGGGTAAGAAAATACCATTTAAATTTTCACACAAAATTACATTTTACACAATATTTTCACAGAGTAAAATATATATCTTTTTTTACCAAACTATCTTCTTTTGCAATTTTTTTCAAGAGAAAAAAATGTAACGACCCGACTCGTGTTGTAAATTTTTCTTCTTCCTTCCTTCAGATTTTATGAAGACGATACACACAAGCACCACGTAAATGGCATAAATATATAAAAAATGCTTCAAAAGTATAACAAAGAGCAGATTTTTTCTCTTGAGCGTAGTAGGATACTAATAGTAAAATACACTTTATCTGAGCACCACCGTCTGAGTTGCCGTGTGGGTGATCCAGTTCATCCGACATAAACAGATTTGATTGTAAACTTTTTGGTTTGTGATATCAATGCAAAAGAACACAAACCAAATCAGCACGGTACCACAACTGACAACCAGCAAAGCAAATACAACATCAACAAAAAATCACAAAAAAATTCAGAAGAATCAAATTTGAAATATTATTTAGTATAATGAATGATGATTTGATTTGATTACCACCCCACCAGAGAGAGCAATAACGTATATTCGTAAATAAATACTGTGCTGTTTTCTTTGTAATTGATAAGGTTGCTAATATGATATGATGATGAAGACTTTGATTGTTTGTTTTGCAGGTAACGATAACAAAGGACGAGAAAAAATGTGAGTGGAGTAAGTGGTAGCGGCAGCAGTGGCGATGATAACTCTTTGCCTTCTTCACATCTTCTCTGATTTCGCTACTTGCTCCCGACTTGTCTCATTTAAGACTCCTTAGCTGCTGCTGGTGTGCGACTGGTGGCCCAAAGACCAAGATGCAGTCAAAGAGATACGAAAAGGAGCAAGGATGATGGTGATGATGAGAATTGGTGATATGATACACCTAGTTACTTTTTTACAATATCTTGCTCTTCTCACTTGGTTTTGTTGACTTGACTAGTGCTCATAATCATCTTAACCCTTTATATTGCTTGTCTGCTTGTTTGCGACTGGTGTAAAAAGAGCTTCATGATGATGAGACAGGATGCTTTTTTTCTTGGATTCTCTTTCTTTTTTCCTCAGCATAACTTGTGATTTGTACGAATTTCTTTCATGCACATCACACACATCGTCATTATGATTATTACTGCTAGTAGTAACCAGTGGTCCGAGATTGCTCTTCGTGAAGTATTGTGTATGGTGTTTCGTTTTCTCCAATTGATATTTTGAATAAATTAGCTCGTTTTCTTTGTGTTGCATGTCAAATTGACAGTTTAGTTGATAAAAATGAGTACGAAATATTTTGATAAGGAATGCAGCAAGAAATTCGGGAGTCCAGAGAGGATGATTGACAGGCAATAGACATAAGAGATAACAGAGCATTGTTTTCATTGGTCTTGCTTGAGTGAGTGCATTTTTTGGTTGAACGACAAAAAGGCAAAGTACTGGGCACATACATCAACTACGCTTGTTTGTAAAAACGAAAATATCGACATAATATGTAATGTACATTGCATTTGAGTACCCTTCTGATGAAGTGGTACCTGCATTGTCCGTCCGTCTGTCTGTCCGTCCCTCACTCAATGCACTCACTCAAGCAAGACCAATGAAAACAATGCTCTGTTATCTCTTATGTCAATTGCCTGTCAATCATCCTCT
>JAQFXM010000265.1:0-58373 GCA_034693345.1 Entomobrya multifasciata
ACCTTTGACCTAACTTTGACCTGGGTCATCCGATTTGGCTGACCAACGAACTCATCCAAGCGAGGACCCATATGTATTGATTGGTGAAATCAGATTTTGAAAATCTTGATTTGTTCTTGAGTTATCGTGCGAACGGACGGACGGACAGACGGACAGACAGACGGACAAGATGTCCTGTATAACTTGCTAAAGTCGCAAGTTAATAAATGAATATACAATATTAAACCAAAGGATTAAAAATAATGAATGCCGAGGACTAGTAGCCAGTAGCCTAAAAATACTCATTGATTAAATACTAGAAAAGTATAGAAATCATCTAAAATAAATATGCAGCGGTCCGCCAGCACCGCACATCAACCAACCTACAAGTTCATTTGCAAGTCTTGCTGTTATGTTGAGTTGTTAATGTGCACACAGTACCCGTAATGAATTTTTGTTTTATGCACATATTCATTAGCACAAACAGCGACACATTTATAGTTTTTGTGTGTCTTTCGTACTAGTTGTGCATGTGTATGCTTTGCTAAAAACTTTGAAGTTGATTCAGTTGGTTCACGGGACATGACATGAACCACATGCATACTCACATATAAATATGTATGCCTATTAGCAAGCGTCAAGTCTCAAGCGAAATAATTTATTCATGGATTAGGAAAAGGATGATACAGCTAACCGTTTGTTACTGTTGCTGCTAAACTAAAACGGACAAGACAGAGTTGAGATGACAATAAAAAAGGAGATGTTTTGATACCCTGTCGTAGGTTTATGTATTCGATCTACAACAAAATGTTTGCTAGTTGCCTGCGGAAGAATAATTTTCACTTCACTTTGTTTACATTTTTCGGTAACTATGCTAATTTTTTTTGGTATACACAATTTAAAGAACACTTTTTTTGCTACAAATCCTCCAGCTCAACTAACATACATGCTTATCATTCGCTACTCAGCTTTTTTGCATTTTTTTTGTATTCTCTCGCCAAACAGAGTTGCATGGCATGAAAGCGCTCTCCTCCAATCTCACAATTAAAAAGTTGGCTTAAATACAGTATATATCACTCGCAGCAGGAAAGTCTACATTAATGAGCGGTTTCACAATTAGAGCGTCAAACTGAAATGTACAAAGAATGTAACATCTCTACTTCATCTACCAGCCAGCCACACATCTCTACACACAGATACACACAACCACCTTTTAATACTGTTATCATTATTAACGTCGTCGTTGTACGACGTGCACAATGGCCATGTCATCATTATCATCATGATGGCTTGGTGGTTTGGCGGGAGGAATGATGATGCATTTTGCTTCATTAGAAGGAAAACTCAGACGCGCAGACGGGAAACAATGAGAGTGAAATGGTAAGGGAAAGATAGAATATAATCATCGCATGTAAATCATTATCTCTCTCGTCTAATTAAAGAAGAGGCCTGCAATTCGTACAAGTACATATGATCTAACATACAACAAGTTCATCATTCCACAAAACGAAAAGGAAACAACAGGTCAAATAATTTCATTGTGTCGTTGGGTGCGTTTCATAGACTGAAAGTGGGTTTGATATGGTTTATGGGCAAAATCTATTTGGGACTTTGGGACTTTCTGGGTATCTTTGTATATTTGTTTGTATGTGTGTGTAACCAAGTGTATCTATTAGGAAAACTAAGAAAAACGGTTATAACCGGCGGCAGTCATTATCATTATACCTTGATTTGATAACAAAAAATTCTGGCTGTTGTTACTGGTATAGTTGATTATTAGAAGAAAGGGTAGTTTATAAAACTATTGGGGCAACACTATAACCACATTAAATGGTACGATCCAAATGAGAAAAGAATGTATGCACTATGCACTATGTATTTCTACAGGAAGTACGAGGAAACATTGTCTGGAGAAAGTGAACAAGGTGGAGATGAATAAGTGAAAGTTGTAGTATGCATATGTATGTATGTACGTAGTAGTACATTTAAGTGTGCTTTTTTTGTTATTATTGTGTACAAGTTGAATGAATGTCGTGTGGTGGTGGTTGCACTCACTTGCGGAATGTGGTTGATTGTGGTAACAAATTCGATCATATAATAATAAGCCCGACATGAATGAAATTTATCAGGAACTTGGATCTTTTGCTTACTCGACTCGTCTCTAGTCTCTAGACACATACATACCCTTTCATATTGAGAATAACAAGCAGACCGCTGCGACGACCACCACTACTACTGCCGCCGCCACCGATAACAGGGAAAATAAATGGAGCCATAAATCGATGTATTATTATTACATAAAACTTATTTGGGACACAAAAACACTCGCATTGTACACATACAAACAAAAACACACACCAAGTATACAGCGCTAGGATAGTGCAGTTATTGTACGCAATGACCAAGATGATGATGATGACAGAGAAAATACTTTTTTTTTGGAAATAGCGACGGTGGTGGTGGTGTATTATTATTATTATTATGTCTGTGTTTGTGTATGTATGAAGGGGAGAGGAGAACAGACAAAACAAGACGAGTAGAAAGAGAGAGAAGGAAGGAAAATGAAAGAAATTCCTGTTCTCATGCCAGTTTACTCGCTACTCACGACCATAAACCAATAACAATGCGATGTATTTAGGAAAACATGCATACTTACATGTGAGCACGACGATGATAATGATGATATGAATGCATAATATTTATTTACACAGGACATGTTATGCAATAATATGCAGATAGATAAGCATGCAGAGAATGAAAATGACAAGTTATAGCTTACCGATTCGGATGACTTGTGGGAGTGCGAGAACATTTTCAAAACTCCAGTAAAACAGGAGAAACAGGGAATCGAGTCTCATTGTGCTATTTGCATAGCGTAGTACCACCACCTGCGTTGTTGTTCGCTCCTCTTCTTCTTCTAGCACCACCGCCGCCACACCGACGACCACCGCCAATTCTTGGCGATTAGCATCAATCTGCTCCCAGTTCCAGTCTTCTTCCCTTCTGCAGCTCAACACTACTTTGTTGTGTGGCGCCACGCTTGACTAGTTGTGATGATGATTTTATTGGAAATCATGTATTCTGTTTTCTTACTATTGGTATACATGCATAAAAGTTGAATTTCTAAGTAACATACATATGTATGCATTGAACAACATACACACTTTTTTTTTTACCCAAAAAAATATCCAAACAAGTACCCAATTCAAGTTATCCTGATTGTTATTTTTATGTATGAAGATGATGATGACTAAAGCGAAATTAGGTTTGCTGCTGCTTACATCTGAAGAAGAGGCGAATAATTTGGCACGCCAAAGGTGGTTGTGTCTGTGTCATAGGTACTTTTTGTAGAACTACTAGGTAGTACTACTAACAAGACCAAATATCATTGTTTTCTTTATAAATCAGGGTGTGATAGCAAAGATGGAGGTGAGAGAGAAAGAGGGAAAGTGAAGATGCTCGAGAGAAGTATTATTAAACTATCATCTTGGTGGTTGAGATGTGATGATGATGGTGATTACGTTGCCTTTTGCCCGCTACCTGCTGGCTCAGAGCTCTCACTTTGTGGTCTAGGATTTGGATAGTGACCAAAACGACACTTAAACTGACAGCCGGCTTTCTGCACTCCAACTTTGGAAAGAAGAAGAAGAGTGGTGATGATGGTGGTGGTAGTTGTGAGGAACAAGAGAAGAGAAAGTGGAATAAGAGAGTGAGGATAGGGAGAACAAAACAAGAAGAACTGTTTCTGCTGTTGGTGGTAATAACAACTTTGTGGTTGCAGACATTGAGAGTAAAAGAGAGGCGAAAAAGGAGTAACCAGAAGTCAGGCAAGTGGTGGTGGTGGTGGTAGTAGTGACTGGCTTGTCTTTACATAAGACTTTTATAGACAGAGAAAGAGAGAGAAAAAATCCTTTTCAAACCCTTACAGTACTACTTCAAGTCCTTTTTATTTCTTCCTTTATAATAATAATAATAGTTTGCTTTATATCGTCTTATTACTACTAGTACTAGTTATCTTGCGAGCACATCAACACATTCATCTCTTTACTTTTTTCTTCTTCTTGAAGTAAATGTATATAAAATACTTATCTGACACTGTATAGTACTTGTATCTTCTTGTCTCTTTTCTTCTGAAGGTAATCTATTTTTAACGAGGTATATGCTAATGTCTTAACTTACTTACTTTGCACCTTTCAAATCTCTTTTCCCACCACACCATACTTTTTCTCTCATCGCCATATCATCATAACGACACACTCTCACACAGAGATTCTCTCGTGCATGAAAACTTTTTTTTCCAAAGGGAAAGGAGTTGACCACTAACTCAACTTTAGAGAGAGTCAGACGGAAAGTTGATTGGAGTGCATAAATTTTATTTGGAGACAAGACAAGATGATGTGGCCACACTTTACTACTAGTTTTTTATATTGTTCACCTGTACATTGTGTAAAAGTATCTTTTTTCAACCAGACCCTTTGTCAAGCACGACCACGAAAATAGAAACAGAAAACTTTGTGTGTAATGATGAAACACGTAAGTAAATCATTGAAGATGTAATCACGCACACCACACCACACACAACATTGCATAGCACCACCAAAAAAAGTAGCAAAATCGTCCGTCCGTTGTTGAGTTGTTGTTATCTTTTGCGGCGGTGGGTACTCGAGGGAGGAATGGCTCAAGCACTTATCTCTTTCTATCCATTAAAGATGTCAGCAATGTGTTAGAGCTCATTCATCTCTTCTCAGCCACAACAGCAGCACAACACACCAAAAAACACCACCAGAGCTTTATTTCTAATCATAAGTCAGTGTAATAACTTGGTTTGGTGTAATAAGTACTATGATGTGGTTGTTTGTATGTATGGCTATTGTTAGTACTTTTTTATATTTCTTGTGCCATCCAATCCAATCCACACAAAAAAACAAGATTAATTGCTGCTCACACACATACACTCATACACACAAGGAGAAAAAGTAAGAAAGATGAGTTTTCTCTCTTATCTTGTCGGATGAATAATGCAAGTCGTGCTGGTGTATCCTGTCAACCTGTATAAGAAAGAAGGAGAATAATCATAATCACAATAATAATTAGTTGGGAAGGGACTTTCGCTATAATTAGCTACATACATACAATGTATAGGATGACAGTCCCAAATTTATGGAGATTGGATCTTCAAAAGTAACCTTCTTGTTTTTTTTTGTTTCGTACAACTTATCTCATTATATCTAGTCATGTGATTGACTAAACACAGATGATTTATATGAGAATATCACGACTGTAAAGTAAACAATGAAAATGAAGAGCTTTTTTTAAAGGTACATGATCCACGTAACAGTGGAATGAGTCTGCTACAAGTTTCATTCACTGTTTTTATTTTCTACTTCCATGAAAAAAGTCTGGGATATGCGGTCTGTCTGCAATATAAAAGTTCAAAACAAGCAATGCGGATCAAGAAAGTTGAGCTGTAAGGATATAATGTGCTGACTACCAAGGATTTGATCATCGTCATCATCATCAGGAACAAGTGTTTGGTTTTTATGCACTAAAAAGATTTTTAAGCCTGGGAAATGTTCACTTGACTTGGCATGCTTAAGCTTTATATATTTTTAAAATACATGTTTGCCGTCTTATTCTTCTATTTTGTTGTGCTGCTTTTAATATAGACTGGTTTGTTTGTAAAATGAAGAATAAAAAAGTTTTTGTGCGTTACGTTACACGCACACGTACACAAGTTAGTATATAGAATTTTTCAGCATATATATTTTTTCCTATTATGTAAAGCCGTTATAACTGGTGCCCATGCTGAACTTGCCTTTGTGTGTCTTGGTTTTTTTCAAAAGTTCAGTTCAGAGAAAGAAAGCATCCACAACACCGCCTATTACTCGTTAAACTACTGAATGGTTCTCTTTTTCTCACTTTCCTTCGCTTTCTCTCTCTCTCTCTCTTACTGGTCTGCTAATACTACAACAACCCCCTCAGTAGTAATATCTCTTTGAACCCCGAAAAACTTACATGATGATTGTTCCGCTGCGCTACTTCTACTCGCAATCGTTCTGCCTTCAAAGGCACTGTTCAGGTTTCTCTTGGTGATGTGATGATGAAAGTTGGATTACAAACTGTGACACAAGACGAACAAACTCTCATACTCATAATTTATGAGGAACGTTGTGTTTTTTTAAAACGAATTACACTCGGGTCTTTTTGTTAGCTGAACACTTGTTATTCAATAAAGCTCTGTTTTCTGTGATGTTTTCACTATTTTACAAGGACTGAATCGTCTAACATCACAGGGAAACCCTTTTTTCAATTGAAATTTATTATATTAATTCATAATTCATTTTTCACGTATAATATGCACATTTTTACCATAATCTAGTGCTGTTCTCGTCAAATTTGCTAATATGACATATGCACAAAAGTGTGTTCAAGTGGTACTATAATTTTTTAAACTTTAGTTTTGACGTAAACTTTCCCAAAGAAATCGCAAGTTTGAATACAGAGATTTCTCATAAAATGAAATTTGTTCGTCAGCTTGCTATTCACGTGTTTATCTATATTTCGATAAACTTTATTGAAATAAAAACGCTAAACGTTCCGTTCTCTCGACTCGCAGCCTACTTTCTTTTTTCTCTGTCTGTGTCTGTCTATCTTCCTTATTCCCCCTTTTTGATAAAGAACATCAAAAGCTGCTAATTATTCCACTCAAATGAACTTGCTGTCAGTTGAAATTAGGCTGAAATCAATTATCCTAATCGCTCTTTAAATAAACATACTCCACACGCGCACACACGCACAGTAAACAATGTCTACAGAAACACGCAAAGATGATCGTCTTGCATAAATGATATTTATTAGTCTACCATATTTAGTTAACGTTATCTTGTTCCCAACAGCAACTTACTCAAAATGTTGTATTTGTTCTCTTCTCTTCTTCTCCAAATTCGCGCAAAGAAGACATATGCACCTCGAATCTCGAACAGTAGCACCAACAAAACATTTATTTCTTTTTATATTTTTTATCGGCTGAAGAGGGAGGTGGAAAGTAGGGAATGTGGATAAAGGAAAGATAGAGATACCAGCAGCAGAGCGGAACAACAAAGATATCTCTAGCTAGAGCTATGCTGCTGATAGTGGAAAAACCGTGCACACACACACGACCGACCACAAACTGATTCTATGGAGGAATGAGTGGCTTTACTTTGCAGCATATTCCTTTTTAAAGGGAGTCTTTCCAAAAAGCCAAGCTAGAAGAGAAAATAGATTGGTAATATAACGTAGAATGGGAGAGTGTGCACATTCACAACGCTCATTCGACTTTTCCAAGGTTTCCCTCTACAATGCTGTCTTATGATAGTCGCCGTGGCGCTTGTTCTCCATTTTCTCTGTTTATTCTTTGCACATTGGCTTTCTTCTTTTTTTCCTTTCTATACAATATACAACTAACTTTTGTGCTGCTTCTCCAACTTCAGCTTCAAAACTACACCTATTTTACACGATGAGAGACCCAAGGCAACCCCACAGTTTCATTTTTTCCCTTGGACTTTCCTGGCAAACGAAAAACTTGGTTTTTAGCTCACTTGTAGTTGTGAAGAATCAGTTTCATTGTGTTTGCTAGAAAGTCAGTCTCTTTACTCTGTGATCGTACATGTACAACAGAAGCAGCGCAACGGTTTCTCAAAGCTTTTGTACAGTTGTACTGAAAGGCGTTTTTACCGTTGTTGCGCTACTCGCAACAATGCCATTTTACCGTAGTTTGCTGGAGAGATTTCGAGTTGAGTTGAGACCGACCACGGTTTTTACACTTGGTCTACACTCACTTTAAAAAACCGAGAAATCAGCGAAGAACGACTTAGAAGTAAAAAGCGTTAGGTTGTACCCTGTGCCTCACTAAACTAACCATCCATCTTACCCTGGCATGCATGCATTTATGCAGAGTTCATGCTGATTTTTTTATTGGGGGAAAGTTCTAAGTAGCCCCAAACACACCAAATAACTACACCATAATATTAGCATTCAGAGGCGAGTGTTCAAGAGATGCAGGTACTTACTTAAGAGATACTTGCATGAGAATGAATGCAATTTGTACTTAATTTCTTTCTTACAAAAATGCAAAAAATGGTATGCCTTGTGAGTCAATGTGTGTGCAAAACATTCTACTGTGCATTACGAATGCAAAGTTATCATATGATTTTTCATTCTGGTTGAGCCTACAAACGGTATACTAAAAAAACTGACATATATATTGATTTTAAGTTTATACAAATCACAATTTATACTAATAGGACTACAAGGAGTTATAAATTAATATAATGCTTACATGTGTGATATGTAAATATCAAATACATTCCTACGCTCTAATGCGAAGAAATTCTAATTCGATATTGAATCTTACAGTAAATTAGTTAGTATAAATAATTGGATATACAACATTGTAATTCAATTACAATAATATCAAAAGCAAAATGCTAATAAACTGTCAATTAAACGGATTTCATATACATTATAATTTTTAATATCATTTACATTTTCTATCACATGAATAACGAAATCGACATTTTAAATCCTGTTTAACTTTATATTTGACATGTTTCAAATAAAAATTCCCAGCCTTGATTACTTTCATTTTTAAAAATACATTCCATTCGGACAATCGTTTTAAACAAATATTGGCTTTAAGAAAAAAATGCAATCAGCCATTAAGAAATTTTTAATAAAAAATACGCTTTAAAGACCCTGGCATTTTGTAAGAAAAAATTTCATATTTATAATTTTAGGTAACCTGTAATGTAGAAACACTACAAATACTTTGTGATAGTTTTCTTTGTACGTAACTTATTACTAAGAAACGCTAGGCTGGTTTCTCGTCTCAAGCCACGTGGTGCCGCTTGTAACTGAAGTTATTGGAACTCGTAACAAGCTTCAAGCTGTCAAACTTGTTATACTTCAGAATCCAAACTGAACGTCTGGTAAAATATTAGTATTATTATTGTGTTTCTCTCCTGCTGATTCCTAAAGTCAATCTCAATACATATTATTACTATTCTTTCTACAACAAAATAATTGTACATGCCACTCAATAATACGTCTATTAGCCCAAAAATGTAGCAAATTTATGACAGAACAATATAATAATTTCGTGTCGAAATCAAAAACGTTAAAAACTGCCTGTCAATGGTCAACTAATAAGCTTCCAGGAAAAACTTATGAAACTTAAGATTCTTCCTAGAAATAGCCAAAAAATACAAACCTTGCAATTTTTAAAAAGGCCTCAAATACAGTTTCTATTTTTCTGTGCAAGCAAGCACATCTCCACCAAATATTAAGGAACTGGTCGTTAAAAATTCTAAAGAAAATAAGCATTTCTCTAGAACAATATTGTTGATTGGTGCAAAAAAAATCCATACAAAAACGACTATTAACAGCATTTTTACAACTAGACTTTCCCGAAAAACCCGCACACTTCTCTTGTCTTTATTGATCTTGCGGGTAGAAACCGCTTAGTTTGTAGTTCTCTCATGTCTGCATGACTTGCACACAGGAAATTGGAAGGGATGATAAAAAACCGAAAAACATAGAAACGTCTTTTTTTCGTTCTCTTTCATTTCTCCATCCATTTTAATGCATCAACTTCAAACAAGTTATGTATCTTTGCGCATTATAAGGCCTAAAAGCACCTTCTTATGTTCTCTCTAGAAAGAAGAAAGGTGTGTAATAATATGTATTTCATGTAGATGCGGTTTTTTTGTTCGTGTGAAAATCATGAAAGCATCAAACTCGACATGGTTTAGAAGAAAAAAACTTTGTAATATCCTTCATAAATGATAATACGAGATTATAAGAATATTAACCGTTTATCCGTCTCGCAAAATGTGTGTAGTAATATAACCAACTGGTAGTGCCATCCTGATGTGTTTCCTCTTTTGTTCAATATGCTTCTTAATAGAGTAATCCTGATTGTTTATATCCCTTAATATCCCATCCAGACAACCCACTCATGTCATGAAGATAATAGTCACCCCTGCGGGTAATATTATGTTTCTTTCACTTTGTTACTGATGATGATGATGATTATGATGGTGTTAGTAGCTGGGAAATCGCTAACAGGTAATATGATACTTTTATCGTCACCATCATCACTACCATCATTATAACACCTATATATATGACATCATCAACATATCCACATACATTATAGTTCAGCAACATGGACATATAGTGGAGTATGATCATCATCATGGTATTATGATATGATGATCCTCCTGAGTTTTTGAGAGTGAGAGGGTGAAAGTTACGAGTAATATCATGCAACATTGTCTTTCATTCAACACTGAGTAAAAGGCTTGAACTAGCTTCTCTTAGGAAAAAAATAAAATAATTTGTATGGCAATTGTGTACAACCTCATAACACGTAAAGAAAAACGTTTGCACATAAAAACCGTATTTGTCTATTGTAAAAACGACATAACTGTTAAGAAAAATGTTGGTTTGACATTTTTAATCGTCGTATCCCATTACAAGGCTATAGGGCAACATATGTGAACAAATAAACGCGTCTGATGTGAAAATTTTCCAAGTCTCATGTTGAAAACATGTTGTGGGACATCAAAATAAAAGAGGAATAAAATGGGTTAAAACAATTCAGAGAAATACTAGCGATAATAACCCTTTACGTTATCCTGAAATTTCAAAGCAGGCACTTCAAGATATTGGTCATTTGTTGCGTAAGCAAAGTATAAGTCCTATTTTTGTTATGACAAACATTTTAGTTAAATTACAAAAGTATAAGTTCTGGAATTGAATTTCAAGGATATTGAAATTTTATACGGTATAGCAGTTTCTATTATGCCCCCTCAAACTGCTGCCGATTCCATTTGGAAACCTAATCTAAAGTAAACTAGTTCATGTTCGCCCACACTTGAATGGCAAACAAACTGAAGAAGAAATGAAACAAAGTTTGTAATTTTTAGAACACTTGTTCTACACACGCAGAAACCTTTTATAGCAGCTAATCCGCTGTTACATACCAGCACGTGAGCGTACTCAAGATTGCCGTTTTCATGTAAATATGCAAAATTGGATTCCGTCTAAATTTTACAATTTTCAAACGTCCTTGCATTACTCTCTTCAAATTCACCCATGATACAAATGGACATTAGTAACTGATTGTAGGTCGCGTGCTCTTTGACAGCAGAGAGTAGGTAGTAAGTAAGTTGTATTACCATTCTATAGTATCGTCTACATGGTTTGCATCTTACTTTCCCTCTTTTCAGTTTGATGTGAAGAATAAGCACTCGTCTCTGTAGTAGCAAAATTTGTGCATGACTCTTTTCTTTCCCATGATATGTGGCACAAAGCCAGAATCAATGACTTCATCCATGTACAAGTTTTTAGGTTGCCTCTTGTTACTTTAAGTTGGTTTCTTAGAGTTGAGTTGATACTGTGTTGACTTTTATGCAAGTTCTTGATGGGATATTTAAGCACCACTACTGCTTGCAAAGAGTGAAATAAAATGGGAACTAAATATATAAAATAAATATATAACCATATATTGTACAAAATAACATCAAATATCTTCATTCCATTATATTCACGTGTACACCACCTACTTATATTTTTTGGGTAAACTTTAGTTGGTGTAGTCGGTGGTGGTGGTAGTGGTGGAGGTCTGTCTGGTAAACCAAGTCATTTCTCTTACATCTCATGACTATTAAAAGAACAACTAAAATTACAAATGTCGGATATAATGTATGTCGTATAAATACAAAGTTAGACATACAATGTGAGTGCAAGGGAGAGAGAGAGAAAGGCATACAAAAAGAAAATGCTCATACATTATTGTGTCATCTGTAATCCTCATAAGTGTCTCAAACATGTACCTACTGCATGGTTGTCCATGCATCTTGGATAATGCTGAGTCCATGACGTTTCGTATTGGTTTTTAGCATTACACGTAGTAATAGTATTTTCTGTCCAGAAGACACAGACACAAACGCGCATACAGTTTGCTTTGAATCTATTTTATCTAGCTGTGCCAGAAGAATAATATCAGTGCCTGGAGAGAATCAAGTTACTACACTACTTACATAAGTTGTAGACAGAGAGACACGACAGACACAAACACAATCACGCTTTCCACATATTCACCGCTGAATACTTTGAAAATCCGATAAGAACAGTACATTGATACAATATCAAAATAGAAATAAATGCCGGACGGATGCGCTGTAGGAGTAAGGAGTCCAATGTCCTAAATTATTACTATGGCTGCTTTCCCCAAAACGTGTATTTTGTTTCGGATAAAAATTACTCGAAAAGCTGCAGCTAGACAAAAGGAGAAATTGCTGGTATATTATATTTGTCTACACATATATCTTTATGAATACATTAATAAATCTCTCAATTAAATGCATACCAGTTATTGGCACAAATTGATAGAATGATTAATGGACACTGGTATTTAGATTGTATTGTGACTGCTCAGATATATGTATTTATCTAACTATGAGACCTCAACTTGGGGTTTCACTTGTTCTGTAGGCCCCTCTTATTTTGACAAACATGTGGGTATCTGTTCATCTATAAAACTAGAACCCTATACTTTATTCAATATCTTAAGAATAAGAATGATAACAGATACATTTATCTAATCTGTTAAGTAGAAAATGAAAAACTAGGATATATTAGTATTAGAAAAATTATAAAATATACCATAAAGTTTAAAAGCAAATCCATGATAGCTTATTTTAACTGACGAGGAAGAGATTGAAGTTTATGTATTTTATAAAATACATTGTTTATGCGAACAATGTATTTTAATCGCAACTAAATGATTCGTAAAACGAAGGTTAATGAGTCGAAAATCAAATAATAATTTGCGACTATTTGTGAAAGTAGTTGATTGTGAAAAGAATAATGTAAAGAAGATGATAGAAGAGAAAGTATGATTATCATCGGAATTGATGGTAGATTAAGTTAAGCTAAGATCATTTAGTCAAATAATGCATGTAATGACATCTGAAAAATGTGAACGTTTTCCAAACGTCTTGAACAGTGTGGTTCTGTATGATGGAAATTTTGTCGCCTGGTTAAAAAAATCCGAGCATACGGAACCACACTGGTCTTGAATGTCTTTCTTGCTTCCCAACAGAAATTGACGTATAATGTAATACTGATTTTGGGGTGAAATAGACCACTGTTAAAAACAAGAGATATGTTTAGAGCTTCGAAAAAGCCGCTGATGGTCCACCAATTGATCACGGTCTGTAAACATTGGAGTTCCGTCAGCTAATACTAGTCTTCGTCTACGCTGGGCTCAAACTTAAACTTTGAATCCATTGAATGATATTTACTAATATTAATAACGTAAATCAATGATACAGTTTAGCGATTACGAGCAAACAAAGCTTAACTGGTATAAAGTTTTTCACAATATTAAATTGCAATGTGCCAGTAATTTGAACCATTAGGATATTCCCCAAATATTGAAGTTTTAGCTGAACCAAATGATTCACTATTAAATCTACAGCTCGTAATCCGTTTAAACGGGTTTTCATGAGTAATTGAACTTCCTTTTGTTTGAGTTAAACTTCCGTAATGTCATACATGGTCATATGCTACTATTTTATTGCCTACGTAATTCCAAATTTTGATTCAATTAATTTATTAGTACGTATGGCTAACCTACTGATTTTACGTCATGTTAAAATAATTTTACTGCACCTGAATTGCACTTAATTGCATTATGGTTCCATTCCTAATCAGTCATCCATACTTTCATTTACTAGTAATCATAGTCATATGCCTTAAACTTTGATAATATTAAGAAAGTTTCCGTTTGAGGTAACCTATCTTTACTGATTTTCTTACTTGTCAGTTAAATTGCTGTGGCATTACATTACATTTACTACTACTTTGCTGGCCTCCACTGCTGGAATGAGCTAGAGGAGTGAAATGACAAGCCATTATTGTAGTGGTAACAATAATAGGAACGGTTATGACAGCAGTAGCAAACCGCTGACCATGCAGTACACTGTGATGATGGTCTGAACTGAAGTATTAATCAGAAATATTTCTGATGGCAGTTCTATGATATCCACTGCTTCACCTTGCATGTCTGTCAGTCCCCCAAAGTGCATTTACTACAACCATTCAAAGTCATAATTCGATCTCACAACTTTTCTAAATCTGGAATAAAAGAGTTGGTGTAACGTGCAGAACATGTGGAAGTAATGTATATCATAAGTTTTACATTGTTACTCACTGTGCAGTTTGCAACGCTACATGTATACAACTCATCTTCATCATCATGTTCATTCTTCTTAAACTTATAGAAAAGTTACTGTCATCATTTCTGGATATTACTGAAAGTGAAAATAGTCATAAGATTTTTCTTCTTTTTTTTTCTTGGAAGCACGAACAATCAGAATGGCAGAGTGTAACTTTACATTTACTTCAACTTTTCCTCAAATCCCTTCATGATTTACCTACGCCGGTAATGTCAGGACGCCGAAAAACTTCCGCAGTCATCGCAGAGAAGTAAGCAGTAAACATGTATGTTAGGTTTATATACATATATATATTTATATAGTAGCAGTAATATTAATGGTATGCCTGTCTCTCTCTCTCTTCCTTTTAGCAAAACTGAGTGAAAGTAGTACGGGGTGCCATCACAGAGATTAAAAAGTTAGCCGACGCACTTAGCCGAAACGACTCAGGTCCAGTGGCAGTAGATAATAATTTCATGTAATTTCTGCTTTATCTCTGATGATGCATGCTTTTCTCTCATGATTTTGTGCTTAACTTACAAATTGGGTGTTTTGTGTTAACTTTAATAATTTGTCTATTATAATTTTTAGCGGTGGTGGGAGCAGTGCTTCAGTTTCATCAGCCAAGCATATCACATTACACATATACACAACTATGTACTTTACTATGTCACCCATACTGTCTTAAAAGAAAATACAAATAAAATGAATGAATGACAAAAGACAGTACAAGCAGCACAGGATAGCACTATAGTGAGCCACGTCAATAAAAACCGCTTTGTTACTCACTGAAGCATGCATGCAAAAAGCTTTTGAGCCAAAGAAAGAGGGAGACAGGAAGAAAATGTGTGTTACTTTGTGTCCAAAAAATGAAGTAGTCCTACACAAGTAATATTAAAAGCATTAAAACTATCACTTTCTTGGAAAATAATATTATGATGTACATGAAGTAGTAAGTAGTGCCATTGTACAAGCAAAATGGTTACTTTTCTATATGAACACTTAAGTTTGTGTGAAGAAAGCAGAGAGGGACTGCCTGGACTACTGTGAGCTACTTTGCAACGTCGACAAGTTCGCTGCTGTTGGTTGCTATAAGTAACTGTCTGTCTTGCCTCCCTTGCCAAACCCAAGTAATCCTTGTTGACGCTACATTGCTCTAATTACCCATGAGGCAGAGTCAAATATGAAGTCATAAAAGCAAAGTTAAGTTGGACAAGAAGTGTTTTTCCTTACAACCAACCCCCACCACCACTACCTTTTTTTTTAGTTTTTCCTGTGCTGAAGAATATGACTTGACTACTCTGATCTGCTGATGATCATGATGATGATGTGCGCCATTCTCTTAGCTACTCGTCATTTTGTTTACTTTCAGCATCAGCATATACTATCCTTTTTTTCTTCGTCTGCAGTCCAGTCCACTGTCCTTCCTTTTTTGACTTCTTTGAAGACCAACACTGAACAAGGAAATGTTAAAGTTTTTACCAATGTTGACTTGAATGCTGTTGTCTTACCGACCAACCATAATGCACTCTAAATACATGTACTTTATATAGATCTCTTTAATTTTCTTGCTGTTACAAGGGTATGGTGGTGTAGTGTCTGAAAACTACACTATATTAGCGCAAAATAGCAAGCCAAAAAAGCTTATCAAAAAATTTCCTTCTTTTATCTACACAGAAATCTGCTGATCTGTGAATAAAAACGGCTCGACTACAACAGGACGCTATTTTCACTGGTTTGGATCTGCTGGCATCATATCATAGCTGAGACGAGACCATGGGATGCGCGATTCTCTCAATTTTTGGTATCCGGTTTATTCTCATAGTTCAATACGCCTAACTATTTGTACGAATTCATAGTTTCGTAACGATACATACCAATATATTGAAAAATTATTCGCAAAAGTAACTCCTTTGACAGAGTTTAAAGAATTTTGTTTAAAAAACTTTAAAACTTTCCGCATTGTTCATAAAGGTTAGCCAATTGGTTGTACGCAAAAAGTGTAGGTGCGAGTTTGGTCATATACAAATAAACTTTATGTGAGTAGACCTAGAATCGAATTTTAGTTAGTTATTCTTTGGTTTTCTGGTTGAATAAAAGTGTAAAAAAGTAAGTGAATACGGTAAAAGAGCACAGAAGGCATGAAGAAAGAGAAAGATTGCGAGACAGATTTTATCCAACTTTGTGAGTGTGTATGCGTTTGTCACTTTTATACAGTCTTTGAATCCCTTCCTGTTTTCTTCGCTGCTGCTGCTGTATCATTTTACATCCGGCCAAAAAACCAAGCAGAACTTACAAAGGACAGGTTATACGGTATTACGTGGTACGCGTTCTTTAACAAAAACAACAACACCAGCTACACACGTGACAGTAAACATGATCGTTGCTTCATGCGTTACCTTACAAAATTTTCATGTAAACATTGTCCTTGCTTTTTGCTTACTTTGATGTTTGACGTTAAATAATCATCATCATCAGTTCAATCTCATCCGTGGTGTATGTGGTGGTGTTGAAAATAAGTAAAAGCAAACTATCATATAGCAGCGCAACATCAACATTTTTATAGGATCATGAGCATGACGACGATGATATGATATGCATCTCTTTGTGATGGTGGTTACATCTTCCTTTTTGCGGTGGTGGTTTTTGTTGCATAATATGTCGCATGCACGTTGTCTTGTCTGGTTGGTGCGTGCGTGTGTCTACTTAATAAGCAAAGTGTTATGTTAGTTAGCTTACACAACACACAAAGACAGCAGAAAAAGAGCGTTTTAAAATTTATATCGTTTAGAAAAACACGCGTGGTGGTGTACAGAGAGAGAGAGGCTCCTCTTTCTCTCCTTCTCTCTCTTTCTCGCTGGTCGTGTGTAAGTTAATGTGAATGTAAGTAGCTCTTTGTTGTTGCTTTCCCATTCATTCACGTCACTAGCTGTCCACTTCAAGCCCACTCGTCTTTTCCTCTCCTCCTTCCTCCGTACAGCAGCGAAGCAGTCCTTTGATTGAGGAAGCTGTGAGACTTGGCTTTTCCACTGTCATTCTTTATCCATTTACCCCACTACTTCTTGTCTTTGTCCCACTTGACAAAACAAAGGCCACTTCCCCTCCTTTATCAGTTAAGATATAATCTCTTCTGGCAACTATTTCAACCATTAGCCAAGGTAAGCAAAATACAAGAGGGCTTTTAAAAACTTCCATTGTTGCTGCTATTAGTATTACTGCTATGCTGGTACTGTGATGTTGGATGGATGTGGTCTAGTCTAAGGGGAAACTTTGAGGGAAACAACGACACATGTACCACTTTCTCCGCGATTTCTTTATCTTCGTTCACGTGGAATGGCTGCCGTTACTGCTGCTGGATTGAAGGTTGCCGTTCAAACAGGATTTCCGTCATTCCACCCACCGCACATGAAAAATATCATTGTGTTCTACTGATATTGCCGAGTGCAGGATGCAGACAAAAAGTAATCCATGTTTTTAAACATGCTGATAAATCTTGTATGTAGGAGTATGCGATTTTTATGGAAAAGTAAAAAAATGAAAGCAGCATGGAACATCATGTTTCAATTCAATATAGTACAGATTTTTTTATTCTTTGTAATTTTTTCTAAAAATCCAAAATAATTACAACAAGAGGGTTACGATATTCTTGTCAAAAAAATAAATCCGTGTATTAATTCGACGTTATTTTATTTTGTATTGTGTTGACGTTAAGGTGTATTGAAAGGTATAAATTTTTTATCTAATGGATTCACAAATTCACATTTAGGTCAAAGATTTTTTTAGTCAAAAAGTTTTAAAATAGCAAATAGAAATTGTACTTCTGTGTGTAAAAATGTATGTATCGTGATGAAAGAAACAGTGCAGGACGTACGTGATTAATATTTTTCTGGCATTTTTTCAAAGATTTTATAAAAAGCATTATACTAACTATTAGGCGGCAGGGAGTATTAACGTACAAAATATGGCTAGCTTTTGTATGTTTATTGTTTTAAGCAAAAAGTCTCATGAATTACAAAAACCATGAAATGTAGACAACCAAAAAAGAAAGGAATGATGAAGAAAATTGAATTCCCAGACGAGAGTAAAATTACTACAATAATTACAGTTCTGTTAAATCAGATTAAGTTTGCCGTTAATAATTTAATTAAAATGTATGGGCATTTCTACATATTCCACATCCTAAAGCAAACTCCTCTCCAGTAGGGGGATGAGACACGTGAAGCGGACATTCATCTCCGTCAAGTTGCTTTGCTCGAGGTCCTGCGAAAATTCGTAACCACAATTCATTATTTCATGTAGGAACCTCATTTTAGGATCAACCACACTGCCACTACAGACAGAAGATGTCATGATAACGCGAATGCCACGTAGGAGTGCCAGGAGATATATTGGCATGATAAGAGTGTCTATGAAAAGTATGATGTGAGGATAAATCAAGACAGGAAGCAGTTGTATTCAAGTGCATGTCACCCTTTCCGGGGCGATATGAAATTAAATAGAAACACTATATACAATGCGTCTTCTCTTATTCTCCGTGCTAGGAAAAGCAATTAGCGAAACGAGTAATTTAATAATAAACCGTATGTCGCTCTTTTGACGTTGAATGTCAAATGGAATATTATTACATATTATTATGATCATTGTAATTTCAAAGTGGCAAAACCAAGTCATGGCATAAACTGTGAGTGTATACAAATGAGATGATGATACAAATGATAGAGTGAAAGCATTTTAGAATCTATTAGAATTACCTGCAGGGCACCGAGGAAGCTGGTTTCTGGGAATTGCTGTAATTCGTTGAAAATCATCATGACATCCATTACAAAAGTGTGTTGTCCCGAAACAAAAGAAAACAGCGACAGAGCAGCAGTAGCGACACTTGTACTCTAGGTAATCAGTCCCATGTTTTGGGCATAATTGAGCTTGTGATATGTCACTACATCCACCACACACCAGTTCGGACGGGTCGAACTCCATTTGAATCTCTGCGTCGCATCTCGCTTCGCCTCCAAAATACGGCTGTTTCACAAATTGCATTTACCGGTGGAGAAGGAGAACGATATTGAAAATTGGCAAATTTAAGTAAGCACTTTAGCTTTCTAGTCACAAGAGTTGTCTACGAAATAGAAAGTAGTTTGTACTTACCTTTTTACACCTAAAACACACGTAATATGCATATCGATCCATGGCAAAACCGGCAGGGTCTTGAAAGTATCTGCCACCAGGAGAAACAATGCCTTCGGCTGTATTTAGTCCTTCATATTCCAGTCTCATAAGAGCTTTCCGTTTTACGTCGTCAAATAACTCGCGAATGGGGTTTAGAAGGTCGTCCAGTAATGCATGTGCTATTTCGACCTGAAAAATATTGTGGAAACGTGAGTCGTTCAAAGAAAACAAAAACCTTGAGACTGTGTACGCTGAAAATGCATCTTGTATTACAACGCATTGAGTTCAACCTGCGAAGTCAATACGCTACACGTACCTTGCAAATGGGGCAATAAGAGAAGGAAAATGTAATCCTCGGTCCTGGCCATTTCTTTTCCAAAACGGAGCGACAGCAGTGGTAGTGGAACACATGCCCGCACAGAAGCTACACGTGCATGTTCAGACACAAAAATGTACATTAGCACAAGATACTCTCAAGTAATAAGTTGTTTAGTAAAAGCGTACTCATCAGGGCAGAAAATGTAGCTATGAAATATTAAGATGCCGGAGGAACTACAAACTATAGCAAAAGCAACTTACGAGTATTGCTGGAGCAAAAGCCAGAGCGTCAGTGAAGCAGATCATGCACATGTCATCAGCGTCTTGCTTTAAAATCGTTCCCAGTTTATCCGAGCATCCTTGCAGACATGGAAGACACTTTGTCTCGTTGCGTACACCACCACACGGATGACCACATTCCAGCACGCGCTCACAAACCGTTTTAGCGTATTCCTTAATAATCAAGTTGAGTTAGTATTAAATGTTCAGATGGCTCAAGTTTTTTTTTGAGAATTCGGAAGCAAGACATAAATAAATAAATATTCCTATATGGACAAGTAACTACCAATGGAACTACTTACTTGACATTCCGCTTCTCCACAAACATTTCCTAGAGCCAAAGGTCCACTGTTGCTTGACTTTGTACAAAATCTACACTGCCCATCTGTGGTAACCTTGGAGAGTGGCTCAGACGCAGTTCTAGGAATGCCATTTCGGAACTCTACAAGTGCCTTCAGAGTTGCCGAGTCAGCGAGAGCCATAAGCCAAAAGAGTTTGATACGCCCACAACCTTCGTGCAAATCGACACGCACGGATTCCTCCTCTTCCTTGCACACCTTTCTCACGTGATGCCAAAACTTGGGATTCAAATGTAAAACACGGTCGCACTCCGTACAGAGATTTGTTACACTTATTCCAGTCCGCAAGTGTGAACATTCGTTACATTGAATTACAGCCAGGGTTTCGTCGTTGTGATTATCACATTTTGCCTATTATAAAATCCAAGCATAAAAGAATAAGCATGATTCAAACAAATTTTATAAGAAAAATAAATAATTAATTAAAAGTTAGGTAGAGTTGAACAACTGTAGATTTATATTTTACCCTCCCACTGCTGCCATTATTGAAGACTGGAGATGAAAGCAGTTTGGAGTGTTCAGGATGTAGGACACAGAGAGCAGCTAGTGCCAGCCAGAACTGGGGTGAGTTAAGGCACTCGGTTGAGTTACGATGCTGGGGTTCAATTTTCGTCAGGAAAAGTACCGACTCAGCAATGGCTTGTTTACAAATTTTAGACCATTCCACAGAAAAAGTTTCCTAAAATAAAATCAAAATAATGAATTCACAATACTAATACAATAATTCACAAACAAGTTTAAAAAAATAGTTCAACATATAATACCTCGCACATATCCTTGATAAGCTTAACAACAGAAATGGCCAGTTGCATTTCTCCTTCTCCTCTCAGAAACCAGTAATGTGACGGAAGCTCATCGGAAGCAAATATATCGTTAATATTAATGTTTCGTGCAAACCTGTTCCCATCCTGGGAACTCCTAACTTTCACCTGCAGAGACTTGACAATGCATCCAAAAAACATGTCCAAGATTTTAAGACTAGACGTGCTAGAAGGGGAAACGTGATTTTGGAAGCAGACAATCTTTGCAAAGTCAGAGGGAAGAATTTCAGGCAATATTTTTCTGATAACGGAGGTAACCTGACGTTGAATTCTTGGTGTGCCAGCGTGAAAAAGTTGCATCAAATCTTGAATCAAATTACTTTGCTGGGAGAGATACGAGCGACCAAGTTTGTGATCGGCAAGAGCCAGCACTAGTGTGAGCATTTCAAAACAGTAGCGATCGGCGATTTTTGGCTTGTCTCCCAGTATCAAACGAACGTTTTCGTTTGTCGCCTCCAAAACGGAACCATTTATGTGAGAGTCAAACTCCTCCTTTATCTTTATTGCTTCTCTGTGGATTGCGGAAACAATGTGGGAACACACCTAAATAAACAAAAAGAAGGGTTATTCATTATCAAGCTAATTTCTGCTTACAAACTGAAAACCAGATTGGTCTTCTACCATTGTTGAAAACTTACCTGTTTCTGTAAGTGGGTTAATTTATTGCGACTGAACAAGATTCCAACAACATGCTCCTGTAAATCATTTCCTTCAGCATCATTATCTCCTCGCTTTACACCATATAAGAATTTTCCAAATACTTCAGACGAAAGCAATCTAAAAATTCGCAGAGTTTCGTTTTCGCATTTGCGCTGGGCCACAAGAGCTGTTGTAGTGGCGGAGCTACGTTCAATCAAGTGATGATCCCCTTCTGCTTCGTTGGCGATTCCAAGTACTTTCATTTGTCGCACTCTCAGTGTGTTGTCGGGGCCTTTAAGCTCAATTTTTACAGCTTTAATGTTTTCAGCTAAAAGAAAGATAACGGTAATTTATCATCATTTAGATTAGTGTTTAAGAAAACTATAAATGTATATTTACACTTACAGTCTATTGGAAACCAAATCCATCCAAAATGACGAGAATCTATTTCAACTTGACCAATTTTTGAATATTCGTCGGGGTGCTGGCCAACTTTCACAGAAATGGAGGACACCTTGTACTAAAATATAAGCAAAATTACGTTAACCTTCAATCTAAATTCTTTATCAAACCTCAATTCATTCACCAAAAAGTACCTGTGAGTCCCGCCCGTTATCCACATGCACCGCTACAACTTTGATCACGAATTCTGCTATGGATCCAATAAATATATTTTTCGTGCGATTTCTGAAACAACGATATTGACAATAATTAATACTTCCTTTGTGTTATTTTACGAGTTGGCGAATTTATTTACCTATCTTCATCTCCAGATTCCCAAAATGTCTCCGTTGACTCATCCGTCAAACTGGCGCATAGAGCACCACGACTTGAAACTTTGACTTCCACTGCATGGGAGAAATCGGAAAGGCAAGTGGTGGTGCCAGTGTCTCCATGACTCTGGCCGCCTCCATGTTCCAGATTTTCTTGTTGTTGAAAGAGCGTGCTAGTTTTCGAACGCTCATTTTCTCCGTCGAACTGAGACATTATTTGACTTAAATTTCTAAATATTTTGCTCCTGTAAATACACAAAGAACATTAGCATTGAAACTTGTCATTGTTATATGCTTTGTTGTCTTCAAATTATATTGTTTATGATTACTTGTGTAGAAAACGATGATCTTTCCGTGTAAAATAAACACCCCAACATTTTACAGCCATTTCCAACAATGGTGAGCCGATCGGTAAAACTGGCATAATATCTGCTATTGTTTGAAGAAGAGAGTAGAATGATTCTGAAAGAAATGGAAAGATGGAAGCAGGAGACTCGTTCAGAGGATGTGCTCTCATCTGCCACCAACCATCATCTAAGCTCGCCTAAAGTTTCAAAACAATAATTTTAAAGTTTTAACATTATTCTTAAACAATTTCGCAAAATTTAATTAGAAAATTTACTTACTTTTCCACTTGAATTTTCCTCCTCTTCCTTGAACTCCAGAGAGGAGGCGTACCACCACAGTAAGTCATGCAATGCTGTTGGATTACTCACACTTCGCATTAGCCAAGCCAAAATCTTATAAGATAAAATAAAAATCAAATTAATAAATTTCTTTTCTTAATTGGGTTAGTAATTAATTTCATATAGAAGTAGTTACCTTCATCCCATATGAACGGCAAGTCACACGACGAATCGCTTGAAACAAAAAGAGTCGAAGATTCTCTAGATCGTGACGCTCGGTAACAAACGAAAGCACGCTACCGCAAACCCTTTCAATGGCCTCCTCTATTCCCGTTCCTTCTTCGTGCACGGCATCAACTATCTTTTGTAGAACAGGAGATGGATGATGAAGAAGTGTGAAACCCATTGCTTCCTCAGCGCCTATATTTTTTAGTTGTTCAGAATAATTACTAATGAGCATAATAAGAACTTAAGAAAATCAATTTAGCAATATTTTTGTGTATTTTTATAATGCACATACCAAGAATCTGATCACCATTACTTGTCTTTCTTCTTCGTAAATGGCCTTCCCATGGACCATCCTCAAAGGCGGTGGACATTGTGGACGCTGATCGTTTTTCTTTGCTCAATTTCCCGTCACCAGACCTACGAAGTCTTACATCCGCTATTTTGATATCCGGTAATACATCCTCATCATTCATTACCTGACTTTCTGTCACTCCCAACGCTGACAAACAGTTGAATGAAGTTTTTATTGGGACAATGCCACAAGCATGTTCATAAGTCTGTGACAAATGACCTTCGGGTACTGTATTAATCATTTGAAGGAGGAATAGAGCGTTGTTCAGCATTACAGCGTAGGGATGACCTTCATCATTTGACAAGTATTTTTGCAGACCGGAGTCTAAAGTGACGGAACAAAATGCTGGTCGCTTGGCGCTTTGCTGCTGTTGTTTCTTGATTTTTAACTGCCGTTCAGAGCAGTTTTCGCAGAGTGACGATAGACCAAAATGTGCTTTCCTAATGTCAGTAAAAATTAAAAGTTAGAGACTTTAAATTCATAATTTTTCTCATGAAAAATAATCACGCAAAATGTATATCTCTTTATTTTACCTGGACTTTCCTTTACTGGAAAATCGCACATGGCAAATCTCACACTGCTGCATTTCATCCAAAAACTCTAACTGTTCATCTGGTTCTAAAATTGAAGGATGATTTTTTAGAATCCACGTTAACTGATTGCTTCAAATATGATTGATAAATTTATAGATTACCCAGTAAGAAGCTTCTGCCCATGGTATGCAAATGTCTCGGCTGTTCTTTCCTTGATTTACGGTGTTCCAGATTTCCTGAATTACTTTGACTTTTTCCGTACCGCCTATTATCCCTTCGTAGCTTCACTGAGCTCCTCAATTCCAAATTCACTGCGTTAACACCATCATCAGAATTGAGACTATCCACACAACTCCTCTTCACAAAAGCCCAAATTTTCTCCAGTAACGTAACAGCAGGTGGAATATCCGACTCACTCGAAACTGGACACTCAACATTCAGTTTCTTTTTTGGTGTCGATAAAATCGTTGATAAATTGCTTCCAATAGAATCCGTTTGCTCGGTATTTATATCATTATGCTCATCATCTAGCTTTAGACCTAACGGTTCCAGTCTCAAATCTGGATTTCCTTTCAAGTACCACGCTGCCGATGTTACCTCAACAGAATGTCGTTGATGTTTACCTTTGGCTGGAGAGTCGGATTTCTTGCGCATGACTACTTTTTCAGTTGTGCTTGTACTTGGTTCCTTTGGAGATGTGACAATAGGTTCCTTCTTTTGGGAAGCTGTGTCCTTGAGTGGAGCTAAAATTATGCTGGATTTGGCTACCAGCGTGGATTCCGAGGACAAAATAAAATTTGGATCAATCACCGGAATATTTTCCTTGACTGCCACTGCTGCTGAATATTGCTTATTAAAACGCAAGTAAGATGCACATGCCATGGCATCATGAATTATTCCTGCATGCCACAACACAGCACCAAATACTGCTCGCAAGCTCTGTGCTTGACCTGGTCCTATAGCTTCCCTTGCTGGAACTTCCAATTTAACCTGAAGTTCCTCATAATTTTGAGGTGACTTTCCTCTATCCTTTTCTCGATTCCCAGATCTAGTGCGACCTGTCCCACCTTTCCGTTTTCTTTCACTTTTTGGGGATGACTTGGTCATTCCTGAGGATAAAGATGTTGAATATGAAGCCAATGGCTGCCCTGTCGGTATTGTCCAATTGGCTGTACCAATACTAAATTGAACTGACGTTGGAATAACTGTATTAGCTTCTGGTGACGTTTGTGTTGCAGATGACACAGTTGTAGGTACAGATTTCGACCTTTCATTTCCACTGATAGCATGAATCCTTTCCTTCACCAGTGACTTGGATACCTCAACTACGTTGCTTGCTTGCTTCAAGTGGGGAATCGAAGATGCCGATGGTAAAGTAGGTCGATTATCTGCTCCCATTTGCAGCCAATTTTGGAGTGCTCTAAAAGTTGAAGATGATCGCGACCTGGGGGACTTTGGTACATCTTCTTCACTTTTCATCTGTTCAGCAAGTGTTTTGGAACAAGGCAGGGAACGATGCATAGGGGCAGTCTGCAATTTAGGATCCGAGTCATCCAGTTTTCTAACAGGGGACGAGGCGACTGTTGCTGGTTGTTGCTCCTTTCGGACAGGCACTTTTGCGACATCCGGTGAAACAAAGAAAGATTGTTGCTGTTGCTCAACCACAGGCTTTCTCTCAGCGATCGTGGGCTCTGAAGAAGAAAATGCGTCTACACTTCCTAAAAATGCAGCGGGTGGCGATAAATTGTGGAAGATATTTTGAGGGATATAAGAGGCCACTGAAAAGTCGAATCCTTGCTTTACTTTACCTCCATCTGCAAAAATATTTTCACCTTCTTTCAGGCAAATGGTAATGGTAACATTTCGACATATTAAATTTAAATCGTTATTAGTCCATTAAAAATGCAATATTTTTTTAACCCATGTACATATATTATAAGAATTGCTTTCGATAAATTACCAATTCGTCGAAGGTAAGTAACATCACCAGTGCCCACAGCTAAAGACCAAGCCTCCCCATCAGTCCGATCTAAGCAAAATTTACGCTGGCCTGACTGATCCAACTTCACCCAGAGGCCTTCATTATTATAACACTAAAGAATGGGTGGCACAGCGGTTAAACAGATCAATAACAAAATATTTTAATCGCATTCTTCATCATTCTGATTGCTTTTGACATTTTTGTGTCATCATCATATCATAATATCATAACTTGTATGAGACTTTAGATAAAAGTTAACGAACCTCGTCAACTGCATAAAATTTAGCTCCCATGTGTAAAATTCCTACGGGGGGTGATCGCAAACAGGGACGAGTACGAATGTTATGACCTGAAACTCCGCATTTGACCACTTGATACTGCCCTGGACTACCATTCAATCTTAGAAGTTTTGAGCTACAAAAACAATATTTTATAAATTTCAAAATTCAATATTGCGCATGTCATTTTAGGCTTAGCGATATTCAATCTGATTCATTTTCTGACAGTTTACAAAGCGTTTCAATTTATTTTCATGTCCCATATAATTTATTTGAAATGATAAAATATGCAAAGCAAAATAATGATATATTGCAAATTCGCGCACCAGTTTTTTCTTCATTTCAGTAAAGAATCATTAGCATCCTATCATCATCGCCACAAATCTTAGTCTTTTTAATCAAAGCCATCTATTCTCCTCAACCCTTTTACTCTAACTCATCATCTTTAATCTTCTTCATTCAGAAAAAGTCGTACGCGGCTGGGCACACACGCATAATGATTTTTATATTTCTCTCTGAGAAAGTCACTCCAATTCAACAATTTATCAAGTTAATACAAAATACAAATCAGGAGCAAACAATCCTTTTTTTCTTAGCATCCTGTTACGCAAGTGGTTTTGCATGTTGGTGTTGTTTGTGTATTTAGGCGTTATTATTGTTCATCATCAGTTTATCAGAAGATTGTAAGGACAAGTCCAAAATATATAATAATATATTAATAATTATTGCTTTGCTACGACTGATCCCGTTTCTGATGAGAGCCACAAAGTTCTTTTTTTCACAGATTTGATCACATTTTTGATAGGGTACATTAGTTAGTGGTTGTATCATGATTAGCACTATCATCATCATCGTCATTCCTTTATCACTAACCAACAACATGAATTTTTTGTGTTGGTGTTGGGGATTCACGGGAGGATCATTGATGAGATAAATTCAAGTTTTTTTGTCTCATTCAATTCAACTTGTAAACTTCATATCATTTTCAGCAGAAGAGCGTAAAGGCGCCTGCGCCTATCTCAGCTCTCTGACTTGACTTCATTTCAATTTTCAAAGCAATATTCAAACGATTGTAAATTCTCATTGCATGCATGCTTGCTTTTATCACTTGACATTGCATGGCGTATGTTTTGGTGTAACGGTACTGCCCAAGCTAAAAAAAATCTCTGCTGCTGAATTTTATTGCAAAGCTTGCTTGCTTGCTGCTGCTGCTCCAATAGCTCACATTCGAAAAACCGGTAGCTCATTTGAAGGATTCAATTAGTAACTGGCCGGGCAAGCAGACATGCATGCTTTGCTTGAAATGAAGTAGAAAAAATCATTTAATCTTTTCTAAAGCCGATTCACAAGGTCATCCTTTCCTTCTTCTTTTGTAAGAAGTAGAATAATGGAAAAATCATGCATATTAAGTGCTAAGTAGACTAGATTATGAAACGTATCATCGTGTCAAAGATGTTTTGATTCTTCTCATTTGAAAAACATCCACTTATTTATTCATCGACGTATTATTTACTATTTTTCATCGACATCGTTGTTAAATTACTGCAAATCATAAAAAACGAAAAGGAATCAAAATCAAAATTTATTATGTATCAACGCACCACTCGTCAGCAAATAAATAAACAACATGAAATGTTGTGCATAGATATTTATTTTACCGGTATATGTATGTGTTTGTTGTATTTGCTGTCTACTATTATCATTATCAAAATTATTAGGAGGACTGACCCAAAAAAAAGTAAAATTCGAATTTGAATGTATGTAATCTGCAGACTCTACTGACCTGACTTACATTTAAATCGTGAATTTTTATCAAGAAAATTGTAAGATTAATTTAAAATATACTTTTTTTGTATTTCAAAAGAAGTTGATTATTGCAAATTATGATAATATCCTACTTAAATCATGAAAACTTACCTTGTATCTGTATTTGTGAATGGGGACTCGTTCAGTTTTCTCACTTTGTGAATCCCCTTGTCTAACGTTCCAAGGCCCGGTAATGGTTTAGGGCCTTCAACTGGGAAAAGGAATGTCTTCCCAACATGTTGATTGTACTGGAGGCACCAACCCTCCAGACGGAAATTTTTCGCTTGAATTTTATCGCAATATGCATACACAGATGCTTCATCAAGTTTCACCCATATGCCGTCATCATTGTGGATTTCTTGGGTGAAGCTTATCACGCCATTGATGGGCAGACAGCCAATCTGCTCACTTTGTAAGGATGGGTGCGAGCGAATACGTAGTCCAGCTGAATCGGTTGCCTTGAATTTTCTCATTTTGGTGAACTGAAAGTCCACGAGGTCAGAGCGATTTTCCAGTTTTCCTGGTAAAATCACAGAGCCTTCTGGTCCTTCTTCCACTTCCACGACGTAAACCTATAAAAAATATCATTCGTTTTGACTATAATGTATGTAGATAAAATGAACATGCTGTCATGCATTAATCGTCATTGTTCTGTAGGTTAACATTTAATTTCATATCTAAAATGTGTTTATGAGGATTTATAATAACAAGGTTTAGTAAAAGTTGCCCTTAAAAATAGACATTAAATGTATCATCATCAGTTTTGTTAAAGACGTACTATTAAGAGCACACGTAAAAAAAAAGAGTTCTAATCAGATGCAAATTGTTGGCTTATTGATCAGCCTAACAACTGACACAAATATGTTTATTCTGCCGCTGATGATGCCTTGAAATAAAAATATGAACAATGATTATCATCATCATTCATTACTATGCTTTCGTTGCTCTAGTTGCATGCAAGCGAAGACCCCTGATTAATTTTTCAGTTCTTTTTGATCTCAATTTTGAACAGACTTCGACCATTTTCATTTCATCTGAATATTTTTTTACCTGTGAAATAGCGTAGCCGTCTACTGTTAACGAAATATGATAGAGACCAGTACAAGCTGGGGTCCAGGTGGCTGTGTACGTCCCATTGCTGTTTTGGCGCACGAGCATGGACTCAGTTGAACGGCATGTGGATGGCGACAACATTCTTAATTCCTCGAATGACACGTTTTCATACTCCTACGTTTCATCCCAAAAATATTGCGACCAAGGAAAATAAAATAAATGTGAAAAATATTTGAATGCACATATGCTATCATCATTATCAATCTAGCGGTCATGAAAAGGGAAAATATTTATTGTATGAGTTTATACCTTCATCATTGTTATTGCATGGTATCGCATTTTATCTTTCATTGTTATTTGGTACGGAGCATCACTAACTCTGACACATGGAGTATGCTGAAAATGCCTCTCCGAAGTTTTTTGCGAGTGGGTTCGAAGTGTCGTCGTGTTACCTCCTCGATTACTAGCAGCGGTGGATACTGGTGAGGGTAAAATGTTTGGTGGTGTGACTGATGATGATGACGAACCTCCGATTGTAGTTTGGTATGAGGAAGGTGGAGGCACTGACACTGGCACTAATGCCGGTGCTGTTGTTGTGACACCAAGTTGTCCTCCTCCTGGTGCCAAAATGTTGGCAATTGGACCATCTCCAAATCCAACACATTTTGCTACTGGTGCTGATGTAGCAACCGCTGAGGCAGATTTTTTGCCACGGTTTGGGTCATTCGTTCTGATTGGCATGGCTTTCATGTCAACCTGGTAGAAATTATTATCATCATCGCATATGAGTGGGTTGGGTCATTAATTTACACGGAATACATACAAGTGTCATGTAAAAATGTACGGCTTGAATTGCCAATTGCTTGTACGACAAGTCAGGATTTTTTCATAGCATTGTCATCATAGCATCTACTCACCTGCAAATTAGCAGCCAATGCAGGATTTCCGAACTGATCCCGCGTAATTATTACCAAAGTGGTTTGCTTCCCTTGACGGAGTGCCTCCTTCGGAGCAACAACCTATTAATTCATTTAAGCAATTTATTTATATTTTATCGTTTCAATGTGGATTCACAACTGAAACAACTTGGTCAATTATTAAAAATGAGTCATCGACATGTCGCGTCGCATGTAAGTATGTTAGTCACTCTACTAACTTCGCATTTCTGAGGGTCCACAAAGGACTCTGGTTGGAGCCAGTTCGCTAGCCGCTCTCCACTCGTTCCCGGTGTCCGGGCAATAAAGTCTGCAATGAACTCCCGCTCCTTCGACTTCTCCCTAATAACAAGGGGAAAAAATTGAAAGGTAAATAAGTAAGTGGTGAACCAGGAAATGACAAATGAATAAAAAATATAGTTGAACATATATGTATGTATTATACATGCACATATACATATGCATAGCACACAGAAAAATAATGTACGCTATGGCATGACACAGTAAGTCCCCTTCCTCCATTAAAAAACCCATAAAATCTCAATTTACTATATGTACATATGAGATGAGGACACTAAGATAATATATCTCAATTTATAGAATAGCTTTTCATTAGATGTCAACCATTAAACCAAATGTAGTGAGTACTATGATGCGTTTTAAGAATTCGAATACGATCATATCATAATGTTCGGTATGGCAACCCTAATGATAACATTCAATGTTATCACATCAGTATTATCTGCATACATTACCAATTTGTAAGCCTCAACGATACGAGGGATGTGCTTTGATCACCGTTGTTGGAAGCAGTTTTATTGTCCCTATCCACCATTTTATGATAATTTTATGGAATTAAATTGTATTCATTCCTTCTTCCTTTTTAATGGCCAGTTTTTATTATCAAAATTAATAAAAAAGTAATCGATTATTTAAGGGTGTAATATATTTGTGAACATTTGAACTCCGACTTATCAGATAAACTTTTCGCATTTTTTCATGTTTTCTCATCATTTCATTGTGTAAGGTAGGAGGAGTAAAATGAACTGGGTGCGGTCGATCGGTGGTCACGACTTGACTTGTTTTGCATTCATGTTTCATTTCTTTCTTGGCCGATGGCCGGAGTAAACGTTTCGTGATAATCAGACATTTTTCCAGGAATTATAGATTATTTTACCACAGAGTTTGTTGTGAAAATGGGGGAGGGAAATCACACACAAGAACAGATGAATTAAAAAACAAAGAAAATGTAGCATGAGCATGAGTCTACCCACCATAATATCATCATCATCTTTTCCCCCACCACTGCCACCAACATCAGCAGCAACTTGCCACGCAATGGAGTAGATTGCATGTCCGACCGACAGTTTTATGAATGAGGCTGGTGGAGGTGGTAGTGGTGGCGGCAGTATTATAGGAGGGTGAACTCCTTGCATATTATGTGTATTATTATGAAACATAAATGGATGCAACACAAGTACACAGCCGTAGTAAGTAACATTTCACAAATTTCACAACCCTCCTTGTTTTGCTTTGGATTTTTGTACTACTACGGTACAGTGTCGGCAACCTTGGCACATAAATATCTCATCTGCTACTCCATGCATGAGAAAAGGAACTCTTTATTCCGTGTAAACATAAATATTATGGCCATTTCAAAAGTTTATTTTTTCAAATATTCCATAAATACATACATTTTACGCATTCATGTAGCACCGCCACCTCCAAAAAAAAGTATAGAAGCAAGTACAAAATAGTGTAAAAGCAAAAGGAAACTTTAAGTGTATCCATTTCCATTTGTTCATGTGATGTGTGATGACGATGATTTTACCTACAAACCGTTAGTTCACCCCCTCGTTGCCTTCTTGTAACAAACTTGGTTCACATTAAGTTTTTGCTATAAAGCTTAAAAAACCAAACACAAATTTTTATGATATTTCATACATATCGAATTATTCATTATACACAGTTAGTATGCATATAAGAAGCAATGTCTGGAAATTGACATCTTCCACTATTCCCTGAGATCCCAAGGGTGAGACGGATCGAAAAATATAAAGAAGTATTGCATATTGCTTCTGATGTAATAACGTCAGCTTTAGCTGTGTATTAAGTCGTTTCTTTACGTCGAGATGCTTTTAGTGTTGACTACTGTAACAGTCTAGTTGGAAAGAATAGTTCAGCGTAAAAGCAAGAAAACGATATACACTGGGATTGAGATGGGGAAGCAGGAAAAAGAAGCAAAGTGGAAATACATTTCATGAAAAGTGCTCATGAAACGTGAAGTTCAATCAGGAAGTGTGTAGGGAGGTAAGGAATACAGGCAGTCTAGTATTTTGTGTCTGAGTCTGAGTCTCTGATCTAAGAGTAAAGCACAAAAACATGTAGGATTATTGTGTTGGGAAAATGACGTTTATTGGGAACAACTTTAGTCACTCAGGTTAAAGTACTTTAGACATTTTCTATTTCAGTCTGGCTATTCTTATTCCGCAACGTATATCTTTTAATAAGAAACCCGTTGCCGTTTCCAATACTTTTCTACTCTGGTTTTCTACGTTTGTGTGTAGTATGCATGCATATGCTATTGAAATAGCAGACATATTCACTCTCAAAAAACCGGCAATGACGACAAAGTTTTTGGTTGCACACGCATAATGCTACGCACATTGGTGCATGAAAACAGAGTGCGTATACAGAATGCAAGGCAATGCATCCCCAAAATCTAAATTCATCCCGCAATGTAACATAGCCCAAGTTTTTCGTGTTTGCTGCAAAGTTTTCGTTTCGGAAATCAAAATGCACTAGCAGTAGAGTTGCAAGTTAGGACCACTCAAAGAAACAAGCTGGATGATGATGTGATGGGGGAAACAAGAATAGTGTAATGCAATGTACTCTAACAACAGCACAGCAGATTATTATACTGAAATGGTTCTCTTTTATGTTTTATATAGAAACTAAGAGTTTTATATGCCTCCACACACTTATAAGCAAATACAATACAATGTTAGGTAATACCCTTGAACTTGATTGTGCGTGGAGAGATATATTTTTGCTGCTGCAATATAAACATACATACTACATACACACACAAGATCATTTTCGATTTTTAGAGGCAAAGGAAAAGCAAAATTTACTTGTCCTTCTCTTTGCTTTTCATTCTCGTTCCCTAAAATTTCCTAGTAACATACTATACTTCTACTAAATACGTGTCTGATCTGATGTATCCTGTGCATTACTACAGCTAGCACAACTTATGATTTTCTTGCTGTCGAACCATTTTTTCAGTGTTCTAACGTAAACTCCAACTGAAAGTCTGAAAATGCAATAATTCTGAGGGAGTAAAGTTTAGAGAGTTTAGCAAAAGGAAATAGAAAGACGGGGGATCAATGAACGAATATTATTGTTCTTTAAATATAACTTGGGTTGGTGCTCATATATTTATGTATGTATACACACCACGGTGATTCACAAATGAAATGAAATACCAGGCTCAATTTCGGATTTCACCGGATTAGTGAGTTGGACGATTCTCAAATGAACACAACCAAATTGCTCTCTTTCAGCACTGAATGGTTGATGATGCCCTACTGGTCAAAACGTAGTAAGGCTATTCAGTCCACCTACAACTTTAGTTTTTTTTGTCGAAATGAAATAAACACAAGCACATTTACAAATGTACAATACTACCATGTCTTCATGTCTTGTAATTTAGAGAGAGAGTCGGTGAAAGGACGAAATTAATGGTTTGCTGGGTAATTATGGCTGTTAAATTTTAGAATTTCTAAATATCGCTATCCTTTGTGATTTTGTAGAAGTACAAGATCCTACATTTCATATCATCATGATATAGTTTTCTGGCAAACATAGATTCGTAGCCGTCCTTTTCGTTGTTCATTGAGTATTGTTCACCATTTTCGTTACGTAACTTATTTCATAACGAACTTATCAAGTAAAATGATGAGCTTAAGTAAATATACTGACCATCCACCTAACATATTATGTACTTCTACGAAGGGCTAGCGCGACACAACAGGGCATCATCATCATCCATTATCCATCTTTTTTGCTGGTCGGTATATTGTCACTGTTGCGTTGTTGCTGCTGCTGAGCCAGCAAATTACCTTTAAGTAATCTCATCTTACTGCTACGACGAAAATGACGGGTCTCCACTACAACACTTCGTTCTCGTATTCCGAGAATAAGCAACTTTTGGGTCTTTTTTGTTTGAAAACTTGTCGTTGTCACTTTTCTCTCTCTAAACGTTCATCATTATGAACGCAACAACCCAGCACGTAAGACTGATCATCATACGCATGTTATATTTGCTAGATTAGTGCTGCTACTAGGTTTACATCGAAACAACAGGATTCCTTAGTTGTTTGTCACATTGCATGGTAACCAAATAATGAATGTATGCACAAGTGCATTGCCTAAGAATATTAAAGCGAGTCAAGTCAAGCAACAAAAAATCGTAATCAAACAGAGACTCCAGACCAGAGAGAGTTAAGTTCAGTTAAGATGGAGAGTCAGAGTAGGGCTTCTTCTCTCACAATCAGTTTTCCTTCTTTACTCACTGCCAACTTCCTGGAAAATCCATTCAGGAGAAAAACGTGCAGAAAGGAAAAACAATATTTTACTTTGCTTTACTGCACCAGAAAAAACATTTTATTTGCTTAACTTGTCTCAATGTGTGTAAACCTAACAGCCTTTTTATAAACGGTTCAATGAAGCTTTAGTACATGGTAGGTGGATGGGCAATAAGATTGTCAATAGAAAATCGCTTCTTGTTGTCACTCTTGCATGAAAACAAGAAAATAGTTGTTTAAGTTCTGTATTATTCACATCACAAATACAGAAAGTAGACATTGCTCCTTATTGTCTCCATAATGCCATATATGTAAAGATGTGATCTTTGATCGTGATGTTATTGTAATTACGTTTGTTTTTCGTGTTGATACTTTCCTTTAGATAAATGGAGAAACTCTTGTTTTGGCTTTTAAAATGCGTGATGTGAGATGAGACACTTGTTCTTTTATTTTAAAGCAAAATACCATTTTGTTGTAAGCTTTATAAAATTTAAACAAAAGAACAAAAAAAGTCTTACCATGTGCGTACCAAAAACGTTTTTGTTTATGCTCGAGTTTACAAGATGTACCCACAAACAATACAGAAATCGAGTATCGTTTTCGGTAATTTTTAAGAGTACATATATTTTGTTCACATCAGAGGTTTTTATGTGGTGGCAGCCGCATTGAACGGTGTCTAAAATGCAGTTTTGATGAAAAGTGAAATTTCTTTGGGTTGTGTTGTTAACTTTGCTTATTCATGCCTCATGTCATTTTACTGCATATTATCTACACCATTTAATCTGCCTACACAAAGCTTGAAGACTAGTTGTCATGTTATAATAATGATGCTGATAGTTAGATTCTTTCTGAATAATACTGTGAATAATAACAATGCATTGATATAATTTATTAGGAAGCAAGAAAAAAAGTGATGTCCAGAATAATAATGTGTCTCACACACAGAAACCGACGACAAGACACACACATCGTATTGTGCTTAGGTTCATTTAATTTTGCTGTCGCTGATGATATAAAATGAAATGGTCATGTACGATGCATTGGCGATGGCGCTGACACGACGTCTGAAGTTTCACCAGATTCAGAAGGAAACAATAATCATAATTAGCAATCAAAAGAGAAATGATGATTTTTAAAAATTGTTACAAAACTGGATACACACCATGTATTTTGCTAACTTTCATTCATGTCACGCACTTGCGCTTTAAATGATGCTGGTTCCCGGCTAACCATCATCATCATCTAATCTACATAATAGATAAATAGACAAGTGACATGAATTTTATTGTGTGAGAAACGAGAGGAGAGAAACCTTATTTAATTTTTTCTGTAATCCTTGATTCAACATTGTCTCTCTTCTCTCTGTGCAAAATAGCTTTTAAGTAGCAAATATTTCTTCTTTATTTTAAAACTTTAATACATACATATGTTGTTAAGTTAAAGCCAACCATGAGTTAACCATGTGACAGATTGTTGACGTGCCGACACCACAGCGTTTAGGGACAGTGCGTAGTCTGATCATTCATACTCAAAAGTACATTTTCGAAACAAGCTAGATGAAAAATTTAATAGTGTGAATAACCACTACATAATTTTATGTTAGTAAACAGGTTGAACTATATACTTGTGCACATAAAAACTACATATATGTATGCAATTAAAACAGATTTGCATTTGGGACACGCATTCGCACGCATAAAAAATACATATTGCATATAATATTACGCGTGTTTATGCAAAAAAGTATTAATCATAATCAAACGTACATTTAATAAAATGATCCCAATTTGTTCTGAAATAAATCGAAACGTTCTGTCGACAGAAGTGAATTTTTTTAGCTGGTCCTTCACTCTTATATGTCAAGGAACGGCTTTTAGGGCATAAAACGCTGAAAAATGCCTTTCACTTTTGCAACATGGAAATCCCGCGACGGGATTGGTTTGCTCCCTTCTTATGAGCTAATCCCAGGTTGCGTTACCTTCTTTCACAATAATTGCTTTACTATTTCTACCCACTAGGAACAATACCGAACCATTCAACTGTGTAATTTTATGATTGTGTCATGAAATGAATGGCTTTTATTTTAAATCTCTTGTCGTAAAAAGTTTCTACGACTGAAAAAATCGAGACTATAAAAACAATGGTTACGTTATTACTATTACAGATATGTGTCATACGCTGATAATAATGTGATGATTACGAACATGAGCTTGGTCGTAGTTCCCATTATGATTTTGCTAAATAACAGCTAGCAGTTATTTTTTTGTAACATCTGCGCTTTTGACTATTTATTACTTATTAATGAGCTCAGTGCAAAGCGAGAATCATGAACGTACTGTAGTACAATTGTTGAAATTCATACTTGAATTGAAGAGAATAATATAATTACTCATAATATTTTCACCGCCATCACGAAATTATTAACAACCCAAAACAATCCGTATATGAATGTCATAAATCATAAACCGTTGCTCATAATTTCAAATTTTAACGATGACACAAGATGAAAACGATGATACAAGACGCAATAGTTAGCAAAGAATCTTCAACAGAATCTTCGTACAAAAAATATAAAAAATCAATGAAGATAAGTAAGGCTACGAAAATCATCTTTATTTCATTGTCATTCTTCAAGATTTGTCTTGCAAATAAAAATAGAACAAAAAATTCAGACTATTTTAATACCTATTGAAAGCTAAAGAGGAATCCCAGTAATCAGCAATTAAACTCAATAACAAAATGAACTGCAGCACGTCAAAAATTGTCGTATTAGTCATAACAATTTGTTTTATATACACTGGAAACATACATATATTGATCAAAAGCTTCTTGATCTCCTTATCGCAAGTCAGTCATCGATAATAAAAATACGATTTATTACCCAAAGAACTAGATCTTGAATAGCAAAATAGACAATCACTTCATATATGAGTGGAAGTATAGGCAGCATAAAAATACATATATATGTATCATTATTATGCGGCAGTTTTCCTTTTTGCTAAAGTGTACTTTAAGACACAACCAAAGCGAGATGAAAAATTACCAACGAAAAAAAAACAATAACAGCTTAGCATTTTGAAATGCATTATCGGACTGAAATCTCAATTGATCGTTCCAGTTTTTTTCAAGAGTCATCATTATTCTTGTTTTTTGTTATTATACACATTAAAAAGACGAGAGAACAAAGAGTCATGCCCGTGTAATTACTTTGCATGCAAGAACAACAGCTTGATACTTAACACGCAGCATCAGGCAGATAAAAAAGTGTCCTATTCTGACCAACACCATCATATGGCAACAAAGGTCCTGCATTAACCCTACCTTTTGTTAAATGAGTTGATGATTATAAGCGAGGGAACCTACTGGTTACAAAGACGAAGAAGGCTCATTTATTGCACGTACTTAAACTAAATATTATCATCATTTTTTTAATAACAAAATGTATCTTGGATACCATACCATAAGTGCAATTTGCAATAAAAAGTCGCATACACAATTGAAGGAAGAAAACAAGATTAACTTTTATGTGCACTGTCAGCACGAAATGTCGAGCCGCCAAAATGTGTAGCAATATTAGTGTTCTTTTTTGTGACTGCAAAATAAATGCGCTGCATAATGATGACAATATTATTGGAGGAGTCGATTTTCTTTCAGTTGCAAAGGCTAGAACCGAAGGCGACGATGAATATATGACGACACAACATTTATTTCCTTTGGTGACAAGGATTAAGTCTAAAAGCCAACTTGAAAGGGGTAAAACGTCACATCAAGACGTTTCAACGACATCAAAGTTTAGACACGACACAGCTATAGCTATGTCAGCAAAATAAAAGGGAAGGCAGCTTAACACAAACATAAGCAATTATACTTTTCTCCATCCTCATCATTATCATTACATTTCATATCATGTATCGATAATAACATCGATAAGTCTTTCTTCTCTGCTGCCAATAAGTAATCAGAAGTAAGTTAAGTAGTTTGCAAATGCAATATTTGATTTTTTCTTGAAAATGAGGTACTGGTTGGTATTTGGTTGAAATGGCGCAACATATGTCGTCCTATCATCGTTATTCATCAATGTCAAATGAATAGATAAATGTATTATACGTATATAAGCGTATAATACATACGCTTCTATACCGACCATACGATCAAGTCAATCGTAAAGTCGGGTTTCTTCCTTGTTTTCTGTAAAGTCAGCAGTAGAATAGCAATGACATAAAAATTAAAAAATCAAGTTATCTAACAAGTAGGCAATGCAGATGAACAACAACATTCGGTAAGCAAAGGCGCAAGTCAATTGAAGTAAAAGCCTATGTAGTAAGCAAAGTATTACGATTACATACACGAACTACGTGTTATGTGCACATTTTTACGCCAAACTACATTATAATAATATCGTATTATATAAGAAGCACACGCACAGAAACACACACACAATAAACTACATATCAGCGTTATTATTCCTAAACAAGGCCACAATTGAAAGAAAACTAGGGATGATCGTTTTTTGTCAAAGAGTAAAAGGGCAATTGCCCCGGCGACCATCAGTCCATCAACTCGCGTATTAAATGTGTTATTATGATATAAATTATAAATTTTTTCAAGTTATGCATATAATTATTTCTTTCGTGGCTTCAAGTTGTTTGAAAAACTAGAACAATGAAGCATTTTGTACTTCAATACTCCAACCAGTCTTAACGACTTTTCATTAAAGTGCTTCAGCAAGGCTGGTTGACGCAATGAAGACAAGATCATGATCAGTAAACCAAAAAAACGCGTTCAGGTTTTCAGTTGAGATGTGATGATGATCAGGTAAAAAGGGCCCTTTGGTAATGTGTATTTTAATTAAGTTCTAAAACCAACTCATTTTTTACAATTTAAGTTAAGGCAAGTCAAATGGTCTAGAGTACAAGTAACAAAGGCACCATCATCATTACATTGCATTTCTTCTTGTTGCTATCATTTAGATTGTCAGCAGTAATAACAGCCGCAGCAACAGCAGTCGCTGCAATGGCTTCACTATTTTGTGATGTGATGATGTCTGGTCTCACTGAACTGATGCTCTACTCCTCAATTCTTTCACTCAACTCCTCCAAAAGAAAAAAAGCCAACAATACTCCCTCGCCTCACTCGACTCGACTCAATCGTCTTCAACTTTGCAGCGCATCAGTTTACTTAACGTTTTATCAGTAGTTCAGTTCAGCCATGACTCTAGTTTGACATGACAGTCGGTGTCCCTGTTACTTAAGCCTCTGTTCGTATATCCTCATCATCAACAACAAACCTGATTCACTAAAAGTCAAGTCAGTCAAAAGGAGGAGGAGGACACCCAATATACAACGAGAAAAATTACTATACATCTCATCATTTCATATACACAATACACCCTTGTTGTACATACAAGAAAGTAGAATCCATTTTTCTTATATCATAACATCAGTTTGTTTTCTCAAACTAGATTTAAGTCGTTTTCTCCACAAACAACAACGTTCTTCTTCATCATCTCCTCATGCCAGAAAATTTTAAGAAGACGACCAAGTTTCTTGCGCTGTCTCTCGCTCTTCTTATTACAGAAGAAGTAGTTGGATTAGTAATAAATGGAGAGTAGTAGCAACTTTTTTTCAAAAGAACCCAGACTCTCTCAGAATTCATTTCTTTTGTATGCGTATTTATGTAGGTACCACTGCTGTAATGCCACTACTTAGCTTCTCAATTTTTATTATGCATGAATATGAATTCAGCAGTACTACTTGTAATTGCATGAGCATCTGTGGGTCTGTGTGTTGTTGTGCCGTGAATACAGAATATAAAAAAGAGAAAAAAGGTCCAACACAAGTAAACCCCGGCCATCGTAGAGTGAAGAATACAATAAATAAATGACGATATAAATGATAAAAAGAATACAATGCCACCACCACACCGCACATACAGCAACTCTTGAATAGCCATAAGAGAAGGCAAACATGAAATGAAATGCACAATATCTCCTCTCCTCCTCAATGAGAATGATATGATGAGTAAGAGAGGATCAACATAGGTTTTGTTACTGAAGAAGTAAAAAGTTGTATTTCTGCTGCTCCTCCGATTCGAGTAGTGAGAAAAGGCTTATTTTTCTCTTTGCATTTTGCCACTGCTCAGCTTTCAAACAATTTTATAGGGACGAAATAATAATATCTGTTTTGGTGAGTATGAACGTGAATGCGTTGCGTGTATGAGCTTACTACATGCATGTTTGTGTGTGGTGTGGTGGTGAGCTGTCTGTATTTCTCTTTCTCTCTGTTTTTAACTGTCTGTCTATCCACCTATTTTATAACTTGCATGTAGTTTGAGTGGAAAGAGCACAAAGATGAGTTTTCATGAAAAGCAGCAACAACAGCAGAGAGGAGAGAGACAAGGGGAGATGAGTTGCATGCAACTTTGAAAATAACTTTTAGTTTAGATCAAGCACTCATGCTAGCCGCACGTACGTACGTTATTTTACTGCGTATGTAGTTGCCATTGTTAAGAGAGTGGTAATGGTAAAAACTACGCTGCAAAAAATTCATCTTTGCAGTAATTTCTTGAAGTTTCTTTCGTCGTTGTTATTTGTGTTTTCAATTTAGTTTTTTTTGAGCGAAAGACGTAATTATAGGTCAGAAAGCGCAAATGAACCAATGCTGCGGTCTGTTACATAAATACGTTAAAAAGAAAAAAAAGGTTTTCTTAAAAAAGGGAAAAAATCTTCCTTTTTACGTTACGCAATACTAATTTAATTTTGAGAGGAGAAACTTTGATTTATTAACTATGAAGTTTTAATAGTTTGAGGGAACATAAACTTTAAATCTCTCTTTAAGTCTGTCGAGTAGTGAAAGCAACCTGTTTTATACATTTTAATTTTTATGCAGTTATACCTTTTGTTTTTGTTTTTCTCCATGGCATCATGATCATCATAATCATATACCAAACTTGACTTACAATTTAGAAAGAAAAAGTGCACACTGACTTGACTGACAAAGTAGCGTCAGGTGTGTCATTATTATTTCCTTTATTATTCGTAGTACTTTTTTTGTTCGTTAGTCAAGTTTATTTATTTCTTGTACTGACTTATACTAATTCTCGCCTGCCAGGTCTTTCTGGCAAGGTGTGATGGAATAGTAGAATAAGTAGTCGAGTGAACAGTGAAGCCTGTCTGCGAAGAGTTGTCTCAACAAAAAAAGGACAATAAAATTTGCTTTCTGTTTTTACAATCACACCATCATCCACCATGGGAACCTTGAATACTACAACTAACTTGACTTAAGTAAGGTGATTATGAAAATGCAGTGGAGTCTTTGGCCACTTGACTATATAACATGGCTGGTGCAGTGGTAAATAAAATAGATTTTTATTTCTCTCCCAAAAGTAGTACCACTTGTTCCTACAAAGCTATGTAACTATACTTGCATAGGCATCCATAGTCAAGTAAAAGTTGTTTTTTATTATTACTTTATTGTGTTGAGTGTTCATTTGGAAGTAAAGCAATGAGAATGATAATGATGACTACGGAACTTTTGCTGTAGCATTATTATTTGTAATGCACTCGGCAAACTCACAGATGTGCCTTTGCAAAGACGACTGAACGAGGTAGGAGGTATGGTAGGCATAGAAAATCTGAGACTTTTTCTAATACGAAATTGATCGTTATCATCGTCAACTTCAACTTGTACAAATAATACTTGCACTACTGGAGCTTCTCTCGTGGACTTGATTTCTTGCATCAACCTGCTTGTCCATGCAAACACAATAAAAAAACAAGAGTCTTCTTATTTCTAAGGACTACTGTGGAGGCCTTCTTGACTGGATCGTCGTTCGTCGACTTGACTGTGTGTCAAAATATAATCTCTATTTTTTATCACACTCAGTGCCTCTTTTCTACTTTGGCTTGACAACAGCAATTCTGTCGGTCAAAATCATTGTACCAACGCAATAACTGGAAAATGAATATTTTTTCAAAATACATTCCAATTACACTGACCTGACTGATATCATCGTCTACCCATCAATCAAAGTAAAACCTCGTATGCACTTTTGCATGCATGTGCACATTTCATACAACATTCAGCTATCTACCTAATTGGATTTTGGGTATTGATATTACCTCGCAACCTTCAACAAAGGAAAAAGTCAACTACACTGCTGAGTAGTATTCAGCTCTTTTTGTACGAAATCGCAAAACAAAAAAGTAATTAAGCCTGATTGGAGTTGAGTGACATCCCAAGAAACTAATCACAGGAACATCATAAAGAGAAAAACATTAAGAAGAGAGGGTGCTAATTATCAACTTGTCGATAAAACACAAATTGGTTCTCATCCTTCAATTCTTCATGACTCAAGTGTCGTACACACATATAACACAGTCATGCGCAGGAGTACTATTTTTTATCTGTGTAAAAAATGAACTTAAACTTGTGTCCATTTCCTGTTAGCATTTATTAAACGTTTATCGTTGTCTCTAGTTTGTTCCCTTGACTATCGTAGCAGCAGCAGAGGTATTATTATCGAAAAATAGGATTTGTTTGTTGCCTAGTCGTCGACTTCATTGTGAACCTGACTACAAGAGAGTGAAATCTGAAATTTCATACATCATTGTTGTTGTACTATATGGGCATTTCGTTGGGGTTGGGAGTAAAAGCCGTTTTTCAAAAACATTTAATATCATCTTATCACCAGCAGAAACCAACCGTATCACACAATTTGATATAAAATATAAATACGTGCCGATTATACTTTTAAGCTGTTCTACTACAAACTACAACTTCCCCATCACCACAGCAACTACTATCACATCGCCTTTCTTGCCTGACTTTTTTTATTTCTCATGTACAGTAATACTACAAAGCTTTTTTGGCGCAATATCAGTACTACTTCTTCTACTCCTACCACAACAGGTGCAATAAGAGGAGAAGAAACAGAAGTGGCAAACGGAATACATAATAATAATAAAAGTTTTTGATGCCGAGAGTTATTTCAACTTCAACCCTTTTCTTCTCCTGTTTACCTACCTAAGCAACCGGCACATCACATCACACTACTACCACACCACCATTTTCTGCTGTTACAAAGTTACAACTACCATACGACCAAAAAATATCTACAGCAACTATTTACTATTCTTACTTCTCCTTCTGTTTCAGACAGCCATGGGAATTTATTCCACCCCACCAACATCATCATCACTATCCCTACAACAGCCACTGCTACCATGAATTTAATGCATGGCACAAAGCTACATGACATCTCATGAGTCTCATCGCAGACCGAGATAGAGCTCCTGCTGCCTCTGTTCTACCACCGTTGTTTCATTTTTGTTAAAGTAAATAATTGTAATATAATTTTCAAAAATTATTATGGTTTTTTATACTCTGACTGAGAGTGTGTGTACTTTCGCTTGATAAGAAGCTTTTCAGTTTAGTTTAACAGCGAACAAAGTGATTACGTTTTTATCTCAAATTGCCACCGTTATGCTTTTCCCATGTGCATATAGTATGTACGTAGACAAAGACGTGCATATGTAACTCTCAATATAACTTTTTCAACACAGAGATAGATCCAACTTTCATATATTTAATGGAGGAAAATTAATAGAGGTTATCGAATTTTTATACATTTATATTAGTCACACTTGCCATCGTGGTGTTTGCTTTTTCAACAGCAGGTTTGCATGACAATTCGAGGTACAGAAAAGCACACATAATATTATTGCATGTGCGTCTGTCTGTGAACATTTTTTTCTGCATGTGGTGGAAGTGGAAGAAAACAAAGAAGACTTAATATTTGGCTTTGGTACTACTTCTGTTCCTGCTTACTGATTATTATGACGAATCAAATGAAAACTGTTGCAATTACCCAGAATCATCCCACAACAACAATGTGTAATTGTAATAAAGTGTAATCGTAATTCAGTGAGAAAAAGGACCGCGCGACGAGATATCCCATCAACACCACAGACGGATGTAGTGGTATTTTGTATTTAAACGTGTGTATATGTAGTTTATCATTGTCGCTAAAACAATATTATACTCACGTATACAGCTAAATCCAATATAATATATAAAAATTAAACTGTTTGCGACGTCGTGCGATGTAACCAAGTATAAAGCGATAAAAAATTAGTTGCTGACTTGACTGAAAAAGGATGATGTTATGCGAAGAGGATGATGATGTGATCCATCTATTTTCTAAATGCGCCAATTTGCTAATATCTCCTCACATGCACGAATGACTGTTGGATTTTTTTTGTACATGAATTTCCTATAAAAATGTACGGCATTTGATAATAAATGTCGTGATAGTTCTGTTGCTACTGTAGCTACTACTGTTATTTTGGTGTGCTATTTTGTTAACTGCAAATGTTTATGGTAGTATATACACTTGTAGATGAAAAAGTGCGTGTATAAATAAATAGTAAAAAAGGAGCTCGTTGTCGTCGTCGTCGTAATTTGCTTTTATCTACCAATAAATTATGACATTAAATTGAGCTGAATCATTCTTCAGTGAACAGACAAGGAAAAAAATGGCGATGGCTATGGCAATGCTACTGCAAAAGTCAACGGGGAAGCATGAAACGAAAACCAGCAAACCAATTCCCCAATTTTCAATGCGGGGCTATATAATGAGAAGGAAATGGAAAAAGGCGAATGTAAACTCGACATCATCGCCAATTCTGCTACCATCATCGCCACCACTTTTGCTAATGATCTCAATCTTATTATTAAGTACTGTTAGTATCTGTGCTGGACGTGAAATACGCGGAACTGTTGCAAATAGGAATAGAAATTACAACAATGTCAGTGGTAGCCGTACATTTTACGACAGTTCTAACAATGCAACTAATAACAACAATCCCAGTGAAGATAATAAGAACGAGGATGGTTCCGAATTCACATGGACTGTTGAAAGAAAGGAGTGTGGACAACTGGACGAGGGTTGCTTTTGCGGCACCAGGTCGCGAAACATGACAAGTGTAATTTGCCGTTGTGAGAATGATACACAGGTAAGCATTGGCAATCATTATTGTGATGAATTACTCGCTATCAAAATTGTTTCAGAAAAAAATCTGTCAATCAAAATGAATTACGTTGATGCGACTAATGATGATTGTTTGTGCTGAATTTCAAAATTTAATAACAATTCATAAGGGAAGGTCAATTATGGCGACAAGCTTGAAAATATTGCACATCATAAATCAGTCCAATTGATGTATGATATGAAGTATGAATATGATGTATGAATAATATGCTGTTGTATTCTAATTTTAACAAACAAGACAGATAGACACTTTATATTTCATGCATTTAAAGGTTAACAGTGTTAGCTATGCTTTATCGCATCAAATCAAAATCATGGCATTCATTGAAGCATGTTTTTCCACGCCGGCCACCGAGAGCTTTCAAGAGAGTTTTGACTTTTGACTTGACGAACAGTATATATCATTTCTCATTTGAGTTTAATATGCGAGCAAAGTAAAGAGAGACCAAAGAGAAGACAAGGAAGATATTGTAAAAGTAAAAATGAAAAGAATTAAGTCGAGACGACTGACTGACTGCCTGCTTTATACGTAGGGATTTTTACATGCATAATAAATGTGCCTTACGTATGTACACACATTCGTTTTCTTATACTTATATGATTTGATATTTATGCTACTTTGTTTGGGTCTGCTATCCCTAGTTAGAACTTCAAAGAAGACAGATTGAAAAAAAAACAAGTCAAATTGAAACTTGGAACAAAATAACCATTATTATTATTAGTCTTACTGCTCAGATCTTTTACTCTCCTTCCTTATACATGAAAATAAATATGTTATGTTGGATATTTCTATAATATATTGCTGCACGAACACAAGTACCTCGTACAAAACGATACATACCAGCAATTACATTAAAGTACATAGAAAAAGAAAAAAAATCATGACGATGAAGATGATGATGCATACAGAATTCTCCGCAACTGACTGATTGACTACCACACGATGTAATAATGTTACGAAAAGTGTTAAAATGAAACTTAAAGTAGAGTGGTTGACATGGAGAGCATAAGTAGTACCAGCAGTAGCGGATGTGAGTGAAGCTGAGGAGTGTGCTTGTGTTCAATCTAAAATATTTGAAGTCAAGTAACGTATAACTTAAGTCTATTTTTTTTCAAATGATGTTTACTTTTCATTCGAATCGCTGATGAGGAGTTGCTCCTGCTGCTGTTTATGTATATCGCCATTGCTACCATTGTAGTACAAGCATACTTATCCAAACACTTTGTCTCTCAATGAGGCGATCCCATCGCATTATCGTCATAATGTCAATGAAGCTGGAGAGAGAGAGACTTGATACCACCATTCACTCAATGAAACTTTTTATACAAGCGTTTGGGGATGAGCTTAATCTTTGTATAAACAATTTGAATAATGACTGGAACAATTTCACAGCGTCATTATCTGTCTCCACGTTTTGCTGGTTTTGCTTCTTGCTTTTACTCTTTGTGTGTGAGTGAAGCTATAATGTACAAATACGCACACAGGCTCTCTAGTCGATTTCAAATGAAAACCACACTAAATTTGTTCACTATCCTGATCTGATCCTTTTGCAGACCAACAACAAATACCATCACAACCAACGTTCATTGTAGTTTGTTACATGGCAAAAAAATAGTAAACTATGTGATGATCATCATGCTAGGGTAATTCCGTTCATGCGTGCATATTAAATATTATGGGGAAGTGGTAACAACAACACACTTACATTAAGAGTAACACTTCCACGTGCATAATAATGATAATGTTGATGGATTCAGGAGGAAACTAGGGGAATTCATCCGAAACTTAAAACAGTGCAATGATGATGCTGTGACGACAAAAAATTACAATGAGAATCATCACCACACATCGTCAGCATTACACTTACAACAAAAATATCATCAAGAATACATATTCCTCCTCTTCTTATGCATTTTTCATTCATTTTTTTATGCTGGCTTCATTCCGATTGGGAAAATACCGCAACAGATCTAGAAAAGAGGAAATAAGGGAAGTGCTGATGATAGTGTTTGCCTACATACAAATTTTGTATGGTTTTGCTATATGATCATGATTCCATTTACTAAATAGCATATATGCACAAAAAAGTTGACTGTTAAGTTTATTTTATGTAATTAGCCTGAACATGTTTTACAGTGTGTTCTAGTTTAGTTAACATTCTCTTGCAGAACAAATGATAAAAACTACCTTGAATCCCCAGATCATCAACAGCTTTTTTAGTTTAAAAAAATTGAGGTTACAATTTCATCAGAAAATATTTGGGTTTACCCCCTAAATAAGCTTAATCTGCTATGAATTTGAGATATACTGGAAAATCTCGCTCAGGCGACGTGACAATTTTATTTTATTATTAATGGGCGTTCATTAAACATTAATTTTCTCATGAATTTCTATTTGTCTCGGATTTCTTTTTGTCATAAGGCGCCTGATAAGATTAAAAACAATTTATGGATCTTTGTTCGTTTTCTGTTTATCAGTTTCCAAGGTAAATACTTCATTTTTGTCTGGTTGATATGTTCTTGAATTTAAAAGAAATAAAACGAACTTCTGTATCACAAGATACCATTAAAATTGTACACAAAAAAGAACTTTGAAATCACTAATTAGTCTCGGGAGGATTCCCACTAAAACGAAAACTGAATGAAAAGAATGTGATTTGGCTTATCAGCTTCGAGTCAATATTTGTCATAAAAACTCAAAAGAAGGAAAATAGATAACAAACTGGATGATGATATGATGATGACTGATGACTAAAGAAAAAAATGTATGGAAACAGAGTACAAGTTTGAATGAAACGTCAGATCATTCTATTTTAAACTGAAGAACAAAGTAATTGACGTTTGACGTAGGCTGTGCACAACGTTTTTGGTGCAGTCATATTCACCCAGTATGGCATACTAGCACTCTTTTGATAATTATGAAATATAGCCTAAGTAAAAGTCAAATGTATATTTCATTCGACAATATGTAACTTCCACTTGATCCTGCATGTCAAGTGATCTCTCTCAATGTTGAGATTACTTGTAGTCAAACCAGTGCCAGTAACTAAAGAAAAAATTAAAAGGTAAATTCCATGCTCCATATCGAAACAGATTAAGTAGTGAAATATGATGGTGGTGCACTCAAAATATCTTAAGAGGAAGGGTTAGTTATATGATGGAAGCGCAATACAACAACACTTCATTTTTCTCTTTTCTGAGATGCAATAATTGCTTGTGTTGGATGTGTATGGCCAGAACAAGAACAAGTTGAATGACTTTTTGTACTGGTATATGGTTGGGTTTCTCAAATGCGTATGCTCAAAATATATACTCCTATCTTCAAAAGAACTGATAAATTCTTAACCAAAAAATGCACCACAAGACCACAACTATACTATGTAATCATTTAAAGTACATTTTTAATTTCTGCCATGCATTCCACGGCGTGGTAACAGATACTGTATTAGATAAACAAGAGAAGTATTCATTGATGAGCTTGTAAAAAAATGAATCGGCAAGGGTAAAATTTATAGATCGTCTTTTTTGTATTTGACCCGTATTATAAATACACGCATACACAAATAAAACTGGTAAAGTAAAGACGTACTTAAAACATGCGAGTATTTTCTTTCTTTTTATTATTAAAAAAGTTCTCCCATCGTTTCGGCACATCTTATCTCAGAAAAGAAGCAGCGCTGCCTATGTTTTGCCGTGCATTGCAAATAAAAAAGAGTCGCAACGCCAAGCCACACAGGCAGAAACACAGGAGAGCAAAAATTATACCACAGCATCACCACCACCACCGATGCTGTTCTATCTTATCATTCACCATTTCAAGTCATCAGCACATGAATAGCTATGATTAAAATATTTATGTGACATGCATCGGTGATTTCACTAACCAGAAATTGAAATAGCAGAAGCCTACTGGCAGCAAAGCAACAACGTCCTACAAAGATGCAAATAAAGTTGGTTGGTGTAATCATAAATTCATGATGCTAAAATGCCATTTTTTACTTGTGGTTTCCGGCTGTGGAATATTTTGCATTTAAATAGGAATATTGATGGGATGGGATGAGATCACATGTAGCAGTTATGTAAAAACTTGGCACCAATATCTGTGGTGACAGCGGTGGTTTGCGCTCATTTTTTATTTGTGACAAGCCACAGATGAGGGCAATCCCATATCAATAAATTGATTTTACAATGTGTTACTTCTACTACTTATTCAACGAAATAATATGATAGCGAGTAATATGAGTTTTTGAATTACTTAAAAGCTTAAACCAATGAAATGATGACTAATCAATTTTTTTGAATAATTTTTTAGGTCGCCCACATTCAAGCACCTGGACAGGGCAGCAATATTCGACCTTCGTCCTTATTTGTCCAAAAAGAAAGGTGGACTTGGAGATTTGAGAAATGTTCCAAGATAATTCTTCATTCAGAATTTCTTGGAACAGTGGATGGCTCACATTTTCAAGTGGAATTCTTCAATGTCTCGGCATTTGATATTCACGAGTCCGCATTTGCAACAAGAGGTAAAGAGCTAAACTTACTATTATGCATGTATACACGTAATGTGTATAATTTAACTTTCATCATCCACTTGTATCATCTTGTGTTCAACATCAAGTTATAAAAATTGTTAGCAATATTCTCATTCAATGCTAATTACAGAGTACTTAAGAAATGACAACAGTTGTATGTCTTGTTTTTATTAGGAGCCAATGGCAATAGTAATGGCCATTTACTTTGCATTGTTGGTTTTTATTTTGTGTCAATTAATATTAATATAGCATTTTAGTTTATATAAAACCAGTAGTAGGCGTAGGCGCCAACAATGCTTTTTCAGACAATACTACCACCTTTAAAAATTTCCTGTTCTGCGTTTTTTCTTGTTAATTTTCGTAAATAATCATTAATGAGTAAACTTGCTAGATAATTTTTAAAAAGGCTGATGCAGGAAAGCAGCACTAAACAATGAAATTTTCTCCTCCAGTTTTCCCACGACGACCGATCCAGATCTGGATAGGAATTATACACACACACGGCAGCAATAATTGTAATTGTAAATCTTTTCAAGTTGCCAAAGTTATGTAATACCTTTTTGTTAGCCAACAAATGTATAGAGAAAAGCTGCAGTTTAAGAAGACAAAATATTATAAGTGTAAAATAACACCATGATCTGAGAACTGCACACATTTTCAATTTTCGGGTAGAGAAAAAATCTTTATAAAAAAACGATAATATTCACTAAAAAATGAGCCAAAGGAAAAACAACTTTTACGTTTTCCATCCTTTCAAGTTTTTTAAACTTGCATATATCATTATGCGTGCATGCTAAGAGTACATTGTATTTTGTAGCCTAGTGCCATTATAAACCATACCACAATCGTAATCATAATGAGCCCCTGTAGCAAACTCGTAATTATTAAGTAGCCTTCTAGCTGCTACTTATCGAGATTGTTTGGATGGTCTGTACATCGCTTTCAGTCCTGCCATCCGTGCACACTTTGTCTACCATATAGTAAGAAAATAATTTTCTAAATTCCCATATTTAATGCATACATTTTTAAATGTACAAGGATTCTCTGTGTACAAAAAAGTCTTAAAATTCATATTGAATCAATAAGAAATATGTAAAACCGGGGTTACTTCATCAATTCGTTACAAAAACAGAGTAGTTATGAGAATAGTCATACATAGTCTGTTCAACTAACTTACTCGCGGTATTAATGAAGACTAGGAAAAAACACTTTACAACAAGTGTGGCGTTAGTGCAAAATATAACATAAGAGCAGCAGTGAAAGAATTCACAACACCGAGCTATGTAACAACAACTCACACAGGATTTTTTTATTGTTAAAAATCCCTTAGGAAACACGCACTAGTCCATAATACATACATAATATGCATATTTTCCTTCTCATCACATCACCATGTTTTTTTACTAGATAAAAATACAAAATGAATGCAAACGAACAGTAATAATAATAAACAGTAAGTTTTTTCTCTTCGTTTCACGAGAGGAGATTCCTTTCCCCCAAACAATTCACGCATTGCACTACCATCAGCATGACAAAAACGTAATCATCCACAGACTCTCCCACTTTTGCCATGCCAATGAACTTGGTAATGATGCACGCATGAATTTTTCTATTATGAAATAATTGATCCCTTTTTGAAAGTGACCGGATGAAAATTACGTTATCGTGAACACAACTTCTTTTTTACATCTATTATCATTTTAATGATGAAAATTTCACAATTGAATGTTTCATGGATGATGGAGGAACATGTAGTTTAAAGCACACGCACTCTTGCAATTTTACAGCTTTTTTGAGCAACTGGTTCTTATTAGCAATCAGTATTGTTATAAATACGTGATTTTTTATTTTTTCCAGACACCTACGCCAGCCATGACAATGAAGTGTCTATTCATTTCGACCAATGCGGAATCGATAGCCTCCCAACGAAAACGTTCCCATCATACGTGAGCAACATCAAATTTACCAGATGCACCATCAGTGCTCTAACCCATCGATTCATTTACACACTAAATATGGGCAAAGTTGAGTTTGAAAGCTGCCAAATTGACAACATTGACTCAGAGGCATTCTACAACCAAACCATAATTGATACTTTGAAAGTAGAAGATACCACGGTTTCGAGTATCTCCAGACATGGAGTAGCTTCAGCTATCAATCAAATGGTGTGGATAAACTCCGCAGTTCAATTGCTACAACGTGATGCACTCAGCGGATCAGTGGCTAATGTCACAATTCACAACTCTCAGTTTGCTAAAGTGGAGAGCAATGGGTTCACAGTGAAAACGTGGAACAAAATTATCCTTTCAAACAACACATTCTCAGAAGTTGAAAGAAGAGGAATAGACCTGACTCATTTTAGTGAAGATCCATCGGTTGAAATTATTGGCAATAGTTGGGGTAAAGTGGATCGTGATTTTATCGCAACCGGAACAAGTGAAAATCCGTTCATTAGCGTCAGCTCCAATACATTTTCAAGCCAATGTGAATGTGGCAACACGTTTGTCTCTTATTTAACAACGAATGGCAGTCGAACGTGGTTTCACCAAGAGTTATATAATAATAGCAGATGCCCAGTGAGTGACCAGGTTATAGGCTGCTTGGTGTTAAATGATCATATCAACTCAACAGAGAGTAATCTCTTGCCATATGAGCAGCTTTCCTTGCTATGTGAACCCAAAGTTTATATGTGTTTAAATGATGTAAGCGATGTGGGGATTGGAACTACAGACGAAACGGGAATTCCTGGTAGACCTCAACTTCCAAACAGACTTCGTGTGTTGGCGTATTTTATAGCCGCCATGGGTATATTTATTATTGCCTCTTTGCTCATCACAATGTGTGTGTTTTTGTGCCGACGGAAAAATCCTAAGAAAAAGACTCCCCCTGAAAGCCCCCTTCAGAATATGGAGCATGCTCAAGGAAAAAAGACTGGAATGCCAAAGTCCATGAGTGGAGGAGAATACGCTGACATTGTGTTCAAACATAACAATGCAACATCAGCATCCAGGCCCCGATCAATGTTACTCGAGGACGTAGAAATGGAAGACAAGGGAGTGCAGACTATGCCTACTGAGTTGAGTAGTGAGGTGTTAGAGGGTCTTCGAGAGAAACTCTCAAGACCAGACTCATTCTGGGATGCCAAAGAAACTATTGATCATCTCTATGATTTGATCCAGGTGAAAGAGCTCAACTCTTCGTCCGGTTTATCTAGTCCACCTGACGTAACAATGTGCAACGGTAACGGTCAATCCACCACAGCCTCCACAGCTCGTCTCCTCCCTTCAACATCATCCTCTCCTGTAGCGCAAATCACTTCCGCTGGAGTAAGTGTGTCAATCGGAGGTTCAGACCCAAATATACTGCTACAAAGCAGCATTAATACCAGTACCGATTCCAGTCCGACAAGCGGTTCACCACCCCCACTCCCAACTACATCGCCTCCCAAAAATGGAGGAGTGTCTCTTCCCCAGCGTTATGCTCAGATAAGAAATAGTAAAACAAAGACTGCTCCTCTTTGTGAATACGCAGATCCTTCAGACTCCTCCATGCATATTTATTCAGAACTAACCCCGCAAACACCAAACACTAAAGGCTCGGATGGAAATGTCATTAAAAAATCGCCCTCTCATTCTATTAACGACAATAAGAAGCTTGCTAGTCCCAGGGAATCACCGTCCCACAAGAATAGTTTTCTAAGTGCTACAAGACGTCCTCCCATTACTGGACCAATCATTTGTGAATACACCGAACCCAAAGATGTTCAAACCCACGTTTACGCAGAATTGTCGAATAGCCCTACAACATCATCGTCAAAGTCACAACCTTCATCTGCATCTGGATCACCTGTGAAAGCTGCTAATCAGAGCAGCCTTAAGTCAACAGGGACCAGTCCTTACAAACAACCTGTGAATCATGTAAATACCATCACCATTGCAGTTCCTCCTCCACCTATTACCATTCCGCATTCGAATAGTTTCCACAACTCGCCTCGTCACTTGGCCAAAATCAAAGAAAATGAACTGTCTTCATCTAATCCATCTATTACAACAGCATCGCCAGTAAACATTGTTCACCTTAACCACACAGACAGCTCAACAACCGAGAATAAAACTTCAAGCCATCACGGCGGTAGAAAACGATGGCCATCTGAGAAGCTGAAACGGTCACAGTCAAGTGCGGATAGTGGTGCCAGGAGTAGTACCTCGGTTTCTTCTCTCTTCAAGCTCAGAGGAGAAAACGGGAAAAGCAATGGAGAACGTGGTACATGTAGCAGTACCGGAAGTTGTGACACGCAAAAGCGACCCTTGCCTTCCATTCCATCTTGGCCAAATAAAAATGAGGCCAAAAGCCAATTTTGAGGAATCATAGCATATATAGATCAATATGAATAATAATGGCATACCGTATTATATCTGTAATTATTGTTGAATTAAAAATAAAATAGTTTTGTATCACTAAAAATTGTTATGATAATAATTATTCCTGATTAGTTATACATACATAAATATGTAGCTGAATAATATAAATCGTAAATTTTTAAATAAAAAATAGTCGTCACTGATTGTGAATTAACTTTAAGGATGAAAACATATTTATGTAAGTTTGTAAAAAAAAACTATAATCGAAACTACTACTGTGTTATATGCAACGTTAAATTATGCATACATTATACATGCATACATAGCTATTTGTTACGACTAGATAAGCTGCCCAATGATAAACGCACGTAACTGGAATATTAATTGGAGCTCTGAACTTTATATTTGCTACTGTTAATATTGTTATTATGAATCGTACTATCGTATTAATTTAATATGACATTTCGCTGCGTTTTTTATTGTGCTGCACCGATTGTAACGCTGTAACGGTAATGATGATAATAACTATTTAGCATGCACCACTTTTGTTATGGCTTGTTGCCTGCCTGCCTGCCTATCTTTTCCAAAAAATAGGCAACCCTTTTTTAGACAATGATTATCAAGTCAATTTTTAATTTATAAGGAAACAATTACTTATTTACGCAATAAATATATATATAAATATATTCCGTATAGATCATACATTATATTACTATATAAAATACTTGATACTAAGTGAAATGTTTGACTACCCAATAAAAGTTAAATATTAAACATTTAAACATTATGATTAATGAGCTTTGGATTGATTACTTCAAATAGCATTACATATTTTTATCAGTAAAAACTTTCATTCAATTTTTAATGAAATAGTCGCCAAACTGTCTGCAAACTATTTTACGATCATTCATGTTGACTGACGCTGTGTAGTCGCTCGCGGTCGATTAATCTTATCGTTCAACAAGTGTGTCAGCAGATTGCCAGGTGGATAACAGCGACAGCAACATTATCAAAGTGCTGACACCACCAGCAGCAACATATAACAGCATTATCAACCTTTACTGTATCTCTTTTCTACTACATTTTCACGGATGTTCTTACTTGTATGAAATGACACACCTACTTCTACCTATTATGTATTTTATTTATTCAAGCCAACTGGAATATTAAAACGTTTCCGGTGAAGATGGGGATTAGCTAGTCTAAATGTCAGTCAGTCAATGATGCGCATAACCTACTAGTGCAACGAGTAAATGACAGCATCCCACGATGATAACATAACGCGTTAAACTTATGCTCATTGAAATTGTATATTATCCAGTCAGACACTTGGGAAGACTTTTAGTGTCATTAATATTCATTCTGTCGGTGAGTTATTAGATTGTAAAAACTGTTTATTTTGCGTTTTAAACCAAATTGATTCATTGCTGATGAAACAAAGTTCCTTTTCCTCTTCAAGGAAAAAATGAGGTCGTTGTTGGCAACGCATGTAAGTATGCTTACATTTGAAAAACTATTGCTCTCAATCAGCATCTGGTTCCAATCAGAACCATTCAAAGCCAATTCCTTTAGAAACAAAAACTAACTTGTCAAGATTTTGCAAAATAAAAATAAATTCTTCGGTTCTATAAAAACATTTTCCCATTACACTGTATGTAATGTAAATGTAGCAACACTTTTTACTGTTCTACAGTTTAGTAAGTAGAAATTCTACATGGGCGACATTTGTAAAAACTCTGAAATGTCAAAGTCATCATCCGCAACATTATCTCCGACATTTCCTTCCTGAGTTTTTGTTGCTTCAGCCGACTAGCCGACATGGTGCTATGTTCAATTAAAGTTTACTACAAAAGAGAAATACACTTCATTCGTGTACTTATTCAAAATGTAACGCAACTATTGTAAGCTTGCTTACTCAGATTTTTATTTCGCAAAGGACGCATTTGTAATGTTGTGTTAAGCCAAATAAATGAAACAAAGTTGGTCTTAAAAAATAAACTTTTGTTTCATCTTACCCCATATTACTTCCATCATCATGTTGCATGGCATGATATCAAGATTTGTAAAAGGAAACTGCACTTTATGGACGCTTCGAATTACTACGTAGCGAAAGCAGCTTATTAGCTGCAGTTTCACTTTGTCTGTGTAACTGTTCGTCTGTCCACACTGTACATAACAATTCAAGAACATGTCTTTTTATTTTGTCAAAGCTTTAGACAGGGATACCTTTGACCTTTGGTATTCAGTATCATTATTATTAGTCCTACTTCACCAACGACTCTAACTATAAGTTTAACTGATCGTCAGTTTGATTCACAGGGTCAAAGTTCCTTGATCAAAATATGATATGCTAGACTAGATAACTGGTGGCCAATCATTATGCTAATGTGATTGTCTTAGGTGCAAAGCTATTCAATTTTAGCCGTTTTAATTTTATATTTCATAGATTCCGAGTCGTTTTAAAGTTGTTTGCAATTTGCATGCTTAAAAAAGTTTAATTGTGACTCTTAAGGAATATGAAGATGCATACTAATACATGTTTCATCGCAGTGATCGATAGTACAAAACGACATAACAAGATGTTTCATCCATGCCAATGAAACGAGAATCAGTTGACTTGAGATTTCACTGTCCCCGTGTGACCAAAACCTCACAACATGAGACTGAAATAAAATATTTTACATATCCGGATGAGTTTAAAAATTGTGAATCATAAAACCATTCATAACTTTTCTCCGAGATCTTACTTGATTATACTTCCGTCAGGTGTGTGGTAAAGAAATGTATTAATGATCAAACCACACATAACCCCGTGGTTTGAAGTTTGGTCATCAAAGAAATAAAAATTATTAATTAAGACCTTTCTTGCTTACCAAAAAAGCGAACAAAGTTGTTCAAAAAGGTGCAGGTGAAGAGTATACAATGTAACAAATCCAAACACGCATGATAGTGCGTGATGTCGTGATTAATCATTGTATCGTTTTTGGTAAGTGAAAGAAACCAGCCAGAAGAAGGCAACGAAAAAAGAACAAGGCGATATTTACGACTTAACGATTTCAATGCAACCTTTTACGGAACAAGAGACGTCGTTAAGGGAGACCACAAAGTGATTTATATCATATTTCATGATTCCCTACTCTTATGTTATAACATATAAAGACGAACAAGTCATGTCAAGACATGAAGAACAAACGTAGATGAATCTGAATGAACACATGACATGTCACGTAATGTAGTGATGAGATGACATGTCAGGTAAAGTAGAGATGACAAGTAGTTTTTGACCCCTGGTGACCCCGTTTGTCAGATTTGACCCATGGTGCCTTGACAAAAAATGATCTAATTTGAAGCCTCTATCGAAATATGCAATAAAATTTTTTTGCCCATAAGCCAACATGGCACCTTTGACCCCCTCCTGCCCCCAGGGGGTTTGACCCCGGAAGCTGAAAACC